>JAJOOO010000356.1:0-66638 GCA_029582685.1 Solanum piurae | reverse complement strand
CTCCCCCTAACCAAAACTCTCAAAGCCCTTAAGACTACATTGTGAATGCTGATTAAGTTAGAAGGAACAAGCCTATATTTATAGAGTCCTAAACCTTTCCTACAAGAAAAGGACTAGTCAAAATATTAAACATTTTCCTAAAAAGAAAACCTATTTATGGTAAGAAACTCAGGGCAAATAAACCCCAACAAATAGTCCTCAAAGCGCCACTGTTTTTCAATAAAGGGCAAAGATCACATGTGGGAAGTCACCAGGGATTAAAAGTCGGGGGCGATCAGATACTATCCAAACAAAAAAAGTTAAAGATGCCTATGTAAAACTACTATATCAGTAATCCAAAGGAGAAGTTAAGTCGTTCAACAACACGACATAGTACTAACAATTGACTTTTTACTCAATTTCCAGCAGAAAATAAACATTAAAAGGGCATATACAGAAGATATATGAAGTACTTTGATGGTACCTCTCTTCTTTTTCATTTTCTAACTGTCTGCTAACTGGTAGAATAGATGGAATCACACTTGGAAAAGCAATGAACTTCTAATACAAAGTTTTGAAAGTTCACTTTCTTTGTCATATCTCATTTATTCGACACTATTCCAGGAAAATGCCTACAAAAATTCTCAAAGTTGTATCCACCTAGCAAGGAGTAACCTCCACGTTTGAGTTATATATGCACTAAAAATATTGATTAAGCAATTGCCCTTACATTCTAGCTGAAGAGGAGGATCCAACATTTAAATTTCATGGATTTAACCATTAGGTTCTTCCTACTGAAAACATTACACTTTTAAAATTATATATGAATTATGTATTTGAAAGATAATTCATCACAGATCAAAAGCTAGAGATCCTTTCATTTCATATGAATTTAAATGATAAATTATTCATCAGTTTACTATTAGTAGGATACCATTTTAAATATCCCATGTCGAGAAACACTTTGTATATCTGCTGATACAAATGAACATAGTCTAAGGCAGATAAATACATACTCGATAGAGTTCAAGAGACGATTAATGTTGAGCTTCAATCATCCTTGGAGTCCTAACGAAACAGCTAGAAGAAAATGGAAGAAATTATCATTATCACAAATATGGAGCCTCCATTGGTTGGATGCAAAAGTTAATCTTAAGTTCAAATATCGACTCTGAACTATAAAAGAAAAAAGAAGATATCTTGAACAAGAATAAGAAAGAATCGATAATTCAGTGAAGGAATTTTGATAAAGAATGCACCAACCTTACCAGTATGACAATAGCAGGATTCCTCTTGAGTTTCATGGGGAGTTGGCCATGGAATTCAGCAAAAGAAGAAACTGAAAACTTAAAGAATGATGATCCTTTAATATTCAATCTTCATAGCAAAGTCTGATGAGTCTATGAATGGCTATGATTGTCTTAAATTGAAATAAAGCACGACGGGATAAACAGTTATCATGAACAAAGAGAATTTACAAAATAGTTATCTTTTTTCCTCTTCGCAGTAGAGATTGTGAATTGCAGAGATAGTCGTGAAGCCAATTTCATATTTTACTTTGAGAATTGGGACCCCATTTTTCATATGCAGGGTATCTCTTTACAAAACAGTAGTTACAATTAAGGTGAATAGCTTAGTTTTTTAAAATGCTTAGAAGAATTAGTCATTTCTCCTAGAATTGAGTCTAACATAATATATTTGCCAGCTAAAGTGAAACAGATTCTTAAATTGACAGATTTACTTCAAAAGAAAACATAATTTATTTAGTAGTTTAGAGAGCTTTGTTTAGAATTATATAATTAACACTGAAGCAATATACTTGAAACCTGTCTGAGTAAATGAAAATCATATTTCCAGTGAAATCAAGTTAATATGCCATCAAACTGAATGACATTTGGTGAGATAAAATCACAGCTACAATGCAGGATCTCTTTGTTACCTGGAATTAATTTTCCAAGTAAAATATGCTACAGAAACATGAATTCATGATTTATAAGAAAAGATTAAGGCTTTCTCTGTCTCATTAAATAAAATGAGTGAATAAATACAACAATGTTACCTCGAGAAATTACTATTTTTGTCAATTCAATTTTAAACTTGTAAACTGACATAAAGTGATACGTACATTCTTAAATTTCAACAAATTTCAAAATAACCAAGTACACTCAAACGTGTACCAGTTGAAGAAACCCACTCAAAATAGAGTTTCACAATCTCAAATGCCCACCCAGGCAACCTTAAGTGAAAACAGAGTGAACAAAAAGGGTCTTCAGAAAGACAGACAGAGAAAATTAAAGGATGATCACTCTCTTTGTCAAAACCATGAATCAACATATGGAAATTATTCCAAAATAATGTTGAGTGTCAATGTAAAATGACAGAAGGACAATATGAGCTAAAAAGAGAAGGAATAGTAACCATAAAATAAGGAATAGCCAGGAAAATACTGCTTCCATCAACTGCTTGACTTCTGACTCAGAAAGTTTTGTACGCATTTTTGTAAGACCAACTTTCAATTCTTCAAATGTAATTGTCTCACTGTCGTCATCAGTGTCTATAGATTTGAAGTGATGTAGTTGTATAGAAGAGTAAGAAAAAAGAAAATGAACCAGATATTCTATTCCAAGTCAATGTTCAATACTTACTTATTATTGCATACATTTTCTTAGGCAAGCATGAAGTCAAATCAGTTTTTGATATCCAAACTTTTATTTTATTATGTGAAAACAAACCAAAGTGTTATACAGTCTATAATCAATAGTCATTTTGAAAGATATAGAAATATTACTATAGAATTTAAAGATGTGTTATATTTTTTGTGTAAAGACACTAAATCAAGCTTTCTGTTTGTTCTTCTCTTTTATCACTGCACATGTTAAAATCAGTTTAAATGTCAAAAAAACACTTTTATCTAAAAGTTTTGAAGTCATTGACTCGTGGTCAAGAAAGATGGGAAGTTTAGAGATATAATCAAGTCTCTCATTGACAAGTTTTATTCTATGAATATAAGCATATAGCATCTGCATCAACATCAAAATAAAAAGGTTTGATCTCAAAATGTTAAACCATGTCTACATTTTACATTAAAGACACGTGATTGACTGCAGTGGTGGATCCAGGATTTTCGTTCAGGGAGTTCGAAAAATAAAAGTATAAACGTGTAAATAAGCCTTTAGAAATGGGAACCTTGAATTTTTTTGGGTTTAAAACCCCACTTTTAGCACGTTTTTTGAAGTAAAAAAAATGAAAAACAGAACTGAAAATTAAAAAAATAAAACGCTTTCACTGGGATTCAAACCACAAGCGCACAACTTAATTTTAGGGGGACTTACCACTGCACCATCAACTTCTCTTTGTTATTGAGGGGGTTCAAAATATATATATCTACAGAAATATAGAAAATTTACTTTATATATACAGTGTAATTTTTTGTCGAGGGGGTTCGGGTGACCCCTGAAGACCGCGTGGGTCCGCCCCTAATTGACTATGGAAAAAATTGCATGGTAATATATATATTGGACCCTAAACTTGGCTTCAAATTTTAACTTTGACCTCCAACTTTCATATTGCACAAACAGACACTTTAACTATCCAACCTTTTAATAAATAAACACGCGAATCCTACTTGGCAAAACGCGTGATGTGCACGTATTCTACGCGAGTTAGGAGTAATTTTCGAGTCCCACAACAGTAAAAAAATGTTGAAATGACAATTCTACCCCCCGGATTCCGGCCAATCTCCGGCAACCCAAAACCTCCGTTCATTTTTAGGCAAAACGCCACCAAATACCCAGCCGTTCTCCTTCTTCCTCACACCGAAGCACAACCCATGAAGCGAACAAGCTTCGAGCTCGCTAAACCCACCAAATACCCGACCCCAAACCCATCAGATCCGCCATCTCCGGCGAGAATCCAAATGACCCCCAAACCCCATGAAAACAGACCCAACAACCACAAACACCTAAACCAAGAAGCCAGCCATCAACAAACCTCTAAGCTTTGTCAAACAATGAGCTCCAAGCTCTAAAAACCATTAGGAGGAATTAATTTTGATTCTTGTATATAGATTAAAATTAATTTTGAATTTTTTTAGTTCTAAAATGACGTGTAAAATATTTAATTAGTTGGCAGCCATTGAGTGACTCACTAATACACGTTGGAGCGTTTGCATTTCACGCTCTTTGGCTGCAAAAATCGTGTGTTTATTTATTTAAAAGTTGGATAGTTAAAGTGCATGTTTGTGCACTTTGAAAGTTGGAGGTCAAAGTTAAAATTTGAAGTCAAGTTTAGGGTCCAATATATGTATTATGCCAGGGAACAACTTTGGATTGTTTAATTTTGTGCTCGAACTCCAATACTGCCCCCCTAACATGAAATTCACAAAAAGAAAAGGAATAAACATCATTAAAAGATAAACTCTTCAACTGAAAATAAACAATAATTTTATACTGACATAAAATGTATCAAATAACTCACGAGTTTTTGATGATAAATTCACCAGCTACTTACTCCGGAGTGTAAAGTTCGCATTTCTCTATCAAGCGACAGTTGACGGTGCAAGGGAAGCCATGGTCGTGAAGATTGAAATATTTTTAATTGGAATTTGTTTTGGGAATCAGTTGGATTTTAAATTAGTTTAGGTTACTTATTGGCTGGCCAATAAATGAGCGTCACATCATTAATTAATTTATTAATTGGATTTAGATTGGAGTCCGTTGAAAATAAGGGCAATATAGAACCTAAAGGTAGAAGTCAAGGGTATTTCGGGATCAGTAGGTAAATAAAGGGTAATTTTGTACTATTTTCTATAGTTTGAGGGTATTTTAGGTCATTTCCGCATCTTTATTTTCAAGCTTTATTTCTATCGTAATTTTTTCATTTGGGCACCTATTCATTCCTTTTGGGGAAAATCTTCAATCAATCATCATCTACGTTTTATATATATATATATATATAAGAGATGAAGTGGGAAAGCTTCCCTTGGTACAACAAGGGAGGAACCGGTGACTCATTTTTTTTAAGTAATGGGAAAAAACGTGTTCTTCTCTTTTTGGATTCACAATTAGTTCTATTGAATCTGCAATTAAGAGAATATCACAGTTTTTTGAAAAAAAGTTCCGCTCAAGAATCCTTTAAGTCATGACTACTATCAAAAACTATTATGAAGATGAATATTTCACATGGACAAGTGTGCATCTTTATATTGGATTTTTGTTGTTGTGCGATCTGGTGGCTTCTGTGCAACTTGTGGCCCACGCCTCCTATTTGTTCAAGGCAGGCGACATGAACTTTATTTCTACCCAGATATCCCATTCTGCCGGTAAGATGCTTAGTTGACTCCTTAACTTTGATAGGAAAATGACTTATTCAATAATTCATGCATAAGGGTAAGGAACTTTGGATGACCTAATGCAAATGAGTGTAAGCCTCGCTGCTCAGAAACACCCAATGCTGACCACACTGAGAGACACGAAAGCGTAGGCAGCACCAGTTAGTGGGCCTTAAAGTGCTCGCTCGAGGCGACAAACAGAGATAGAATGATTTTAGAAGATGAATTATCGTCACTTTGAATTGTACTATCAAAACTATGCTCAAAAGATTTTTTATTAATGTAACCCAATCAGGCGTTTCAGAAAGGATAGTAATCTCTTCTCGAAAAAGTATCACGATAATCTTACAAAATGTGTACTTTTCAAAAAAAATAAAATGTAATTAAGTAAATTAAAATAGTATCAATTTGATGGCACATATTTTGTCAAATGTTACCTTTCAATTTTGATAATTAATTTTATTCTAAAATTCAATCTAACTACGTAGTTACACTTGAATAATCAAACAATATTTTGTAATTATGACAATTAATAAACAAATAGATCATTATAATTATTACAATATGTAATTAATATCTTAATAATTACATCAATCACAATTACTAGCTAACTTTCCAAAGAGTAACACTAATTATTTAAATTTGACCATTTTTTCCTAAAAAAACACAATAAAATCATGTCTAGTTTGGGAAACATAGGCAATCCTTCACGCATAAGCCATCATGATATAAATACAAAAGTTAAAAAAAAAGTAAAGAGCCGCGTGACCGTGCTAAATCTGAAAGCTGGTAAAAGCAACAAACTAACTTTGAACATACCATCCATCATCCCCAAACCCCCCCGCACCAACTAGCATTTCCATTTCCCCCTTCAAACCCCATTTTTGATTCCACAATTTTCTCCTCCCACCAGCTCTCCAAATTCCCCTTCCCCTTCACAACTCTTCATACATACGATACATGCCTTTCTACAGTTGTTGAAGGAAAAAAAAAATATGGCGATAATCGGAGATGCACTCCGGCAAGCGTTTATGCCGAAGCACGAATACGAGTGTCTTCGTGAGGAAGACAAGGCATTTAATCGTCTTCAAAGACCGTTTGTGATCTGCAGTTTAACCCTAATATCACTTGCTATTATTGTCTGTACTATAATCAGCTTGAAAATAGTGTTTCCTGTCGATCCTGTCCGCCGGCCTTTCTGTGGTGACTATCGTATTCAGCCGCTTTCGATTAATTTTACTAATATAGCTGCTAGTGGTTCTGAAGGTGGTGGTGGTGGTACTGGTACTGGTACTGCTGGTGATTCGGATAGTTTTCCTGGTGCGTTTTACCTAACGAATCAGGAGATTGTGGATTACTATTGGATGGTTGTGTTCATTCCTTCAACGTTCATTTTCGCTGTCTCCTCAGTGTATCTAATTGCTGGTGAGTTAGATGTGAGAAATATTTTATGTTTGAAAATGTGATAGCACATGGTTTATATGTCTTCATCTTTTTGGGCGAATAAGAAGTAAACCTAATTTTGAGTTTGTTATTGAATTCGAAAAAGAGATTGCCTGTTTCATATTTTTGGCCTCGCCGTTGCATCTAATTGCTCTGTTTAGTTTGTACTTTATGCGTATTCAGTATCAGTTTTTTCAGGCAAATGAGATGTAAAATGAATGAATCTTCTATTGACTTTTGTTATTGCATTTGAAGAGTACAATGTGTATTTTCGCGGCCTTATTAGTTTAACTAATAGCATGTGAGGACTTCAGAACATTATAGGGTAAATGTGGTTGTGCATCTTTGGATAATAGCACAAACTTTAAATCTCTTCACTCTTTTAGGGAAACAAGTAGTAATTTTTGCTTAAATCTAGTTTTGATAGTACATTCGAAGAGTAGAATGTGTATTTCAGTGATGCCATGACAGCTACACAGATAAGATATTCAGTAATTTTATTGTCTCTTCTACCTAAGTTAGGCCTAGAATTAGTTGCGTTTAGTCTTTCTGAGGATAGTTCCCCTAGATATTGTATGGAAAATGAAAAGTATAGACTGGACTCTCAAATGATTTGAAGGTTCACTATGTGTGGAAATATTTATATAGTAAGACATCTCTGGTTATAATAAACTGCAACATGTATGTGAAATGAAAAAAAAAACGTTTTAGAAGCTATGAATGAGGATGTAACTCTAAGACTACATGTGAATATAGATAATTGGTAGTTAACTCTGATTAAAGTTCTTTTTGATCAGTTGATTAACTCTGATAAAGTTCATTAAAATCTTATAATCCTGTAGGCTATGCTGTATGGGAATTTCAATGTCTCTGAAAACCTAACTGGACCTAGGCTCTTTGGGAGTCCAAGTTTATGAACTTTTTTTTTTATGACAATGGAAACCCGCAGCCGCTACCCTTTGGGTGCGCACAGGGGTGCAATAGCTCGTAAACCACATAGGAGAGGTAACTCGCACTAGGCAAGCCCGGCGCGACGAGCTCGACCCAGAAGACAGACCCCTTGCTTTTGCTGGCAAGGGGTTTCAAACTTGAGACCTCCAACATGGAAGTCCCAAGCCCAAACCAAGTTTATGAACTTTAGAGATGAAAAAGGTTTATTTTTAGATTATTTCAAGGATATACGCTCAATCTTTGCTGACGAGCATAGTTTTTGGAGGCTAAAACTAACCTATTTTTGTTCAAGCATGAGTTCAGATATGGGGAATTGTCAAATTTGAATCGCTCCTCACACTTTGAAATGAAGGGAAGTCATATATATGTCCGTCCTTTTAAATATAAAAATGATCTCAACTCTCCTCATCTTGTAAATGTCTGCAAAAGTGAATCCTATCTCGGTTAGGAAGGGAAGGATAGAGATTGATGAGAATTAAGAATTTATTACACACACCCACATAATGTGTACAACATATATACCTTGGTAATTCTACTGCCTTCTTCTTTCCCCTGTTGTTTCTTTGCATCCAATCGTAACTGAAATTGGGGGTGCAAATAACAGGATTGTGTGTCTGGGCTCAAAGTGTGCTGCTACCAGTTTTAAATGTTTAATTGTATAAGAACTACAACTATAACTGACTTATCAGAAAAAAAGAAAGAGAGAGGTAGAAGATAACAGTTTTCACTGTTTCTGCTTTATGAAGTGACTTCAAACTTTGCAGGTATTATGGTCGCGTACGCTGCTCCAATGAGACATGGATGCTTGAAGGTTGTTGAGAATAACTATTGTGCTTCCAGAAGGGGTATATTTCTTGAGTTATACGTTTTCCTCTGGTTCATGTTACCTCCAATAAGGGTAGTACTCTAGTTATAACAATTGTTAGGGAAGTAAAGGCAAATATTTACTTTTTCTTTGAAAATATCTGATTTCGAAAAATTCCTCGTTTATTTTTACGCTCTATGCATCAACTGTATTATATTATTTTCCCCATGAAACCGAGCCTCTTTTCACTGCATTTAAGCATAGCTCTAGTTGAGGGAATACTAGATTTTGTATTTGCCTGTAGGAAGGTTGCAAATAGATGCTGCTCTTAAGAATAGAACTGTTTTAGATATCAGCTATTTTGGGTGGAGAATCCGGCAGATTTGTTTCTGACTTTTACATATCAAGTTTCTAGCTCTGTATATTTATAAATGTGGGTGATATCACGTTTCCTTTCGGGGGTAAGGATTTTAAATTATTGGTGTGTAAAAATGGTCTTGTCGGGAATGATTCATGCTTGTTATGTTTGTCGATAAAATAATGCTCAAGAGGTTAAGGGAGCGTTTGGCCTCGAAAATTGTGAGTATTTGAAAAAAGTAAGTTTTTGTTTTCAGAGTGAAAAATGATATTTGAAAATTGGAGTTGTGTTTGGCCACAAACACAAATTAGAGCTTTTTTGAATCTTTGAGGGTAATTTGGAGTGAAAACAGTTTCTTAGTGTTCTTCAAATTCCTCAAAATTCCGGAATCTTATGGCCAAACATGTTTTTCGGAGTTCAACACCAAAAAAAGTACAAAACTTCAAGGTCAAATGCCCCCTAAGTACCAAAACTTCATGTGCAAAATCTATCTGAGCTTTTCCTCATACCAGCAGAAATTAGGTCCTTAGGCTGATGTTCTTGTGCATCGATGAACAGATCCAATTGTTTTTCTGTCCGTTTGTTTTCTCTACTTGTTATCTGTGTTGTGGTATGTATGTCTATGTTCTAGCTGGTTTTAGGAAGAAAAAAACCTAAATTCAAGAGTTTAGTACGAGAAACAATGATGTTTTTTCAGTAGTTTTCTTCCTTAACGGACTAGGGTTATAAGTTTGTTATACGAAATAAGGAGCTATCCGCAGTAGTACAAATCAAAGCTAAGTAACCCACTGTTATAGTAAGTTTGTAACAGTTTAAAATTGGAAGGTACAAAAGCGACGAGCTATCAAAGATGTTATAATGAAGAGAAGCTTGCCATACTTCCCGTGATTGAATAATATTGTAATAACTATCAAACCTTTGCTGTACGAGTGTTTAGATGTCAACCAGAGAAATGTAGATCTAGATTTTGTCTAAACCACGTTGAAATTATGAAAGAACTTGTTCTTTCCGTGACTGGAACTTATAACTGCTCATTTTTCATGTATTCATGGAAGTTTAATTAGCTCTTGATGCTTTTTTTTCTCGTCTAAAGTAATTACTATGACTACAAAGGAGACATGTTTGATTTACTTCACTTTGTGAATTTGGAGTAATTTATAAATAATAAATATTCTTCTCAAGTATGACAATAGCAAGGTATTTGAATGACACCTCTGATAATTAAGGAAGGCAATTGTCTGTATCTATCAGAAATGTTGCTAAATAAGCTGGCGTCGTCTTTTTCTATGAGGTGGATCATGCTTAGACTTGTTTCATGTTAAGAGTTTTAGAATCTCTTGGTAAAGTGAAAGTTCTGGTTACTACAATCTAAACGTTGAGCAATAGGCGAGAGGAATGTCCTTGGTGGTGGAAATTACAGCTGAGTATAGATACTTTTGAGAAATTAGAGCAGAATATAATGAAACAATACATAACCTTGCAGTAGTCCTAATGTGTGGTTAATAATTTACTCCCTTTGTCTCAATTTATGTGGCACACTATCCATTTTAGTTTGTCCCAAAAGAATGTCACCTTTCTATAATTAGAAACAACTTAACTTTAAAATTCTCCTTTTACCGTTAATGAAATGAATTATATCCACACAAATAGCTAAGGTTTGTTTTAGACCACAAATTTCAAAAGTCTTCCTTTCTTAAACTTTGTGCCAAGTCAAACGGTGCCACATAAATTGGTATGGACGGACTAGGGAGTAATATTTTATATCACGTGTACACCTTGCTATGTGCTTTTCAAAATAATTTTAGATCATCTAAGAAGGAATCCATAACTTTGACCTGTTAGGACTGTCTTTATCACATAAATGTTCTTACACGCTATAGGTAAAGCTAAAAATGAGTCGAGCTAAGGAGAGCCTTGGAGGTTAGCTATAGGTTATTTATATGAGCTGAGCTTGATTGTCAATGCGAGCGAAAGGCTAGCTTGAACTAGGCTGCCTTAAATTTCTGTTGGAAACTGGTGTGTGAGCTCAACTCAGTGTGTTCGTTTTGGGCTTGAGTTCATTCCTGGAGATAATTAACTTTGGGATTATTCGTCAACTTGTCTGTGTCCTTTTTTTGATTTACCCTTGTGAATACAAAAAATGTGGTCATAATATCTTGAGAAATTAGCTAAATGATCCCCCAAACTATTACCGGATTTCTAACTACACACTTATACTTTACGAGGGTCCTATCACCCCCCGGACTAAATAACCCCTTAAAATGCTATAACCAGTCATGTGTCTTGTGGTGAAACACACGCACTTACATGCGTATTTCACCAATTAATCCTTTTTTTTATAATTTTTTCTCCTTCTTCTTCCTTTCTTCCTCAATCATTTTTTCAATCCTAATTCTTTGTGAAAACTGAAAACTTCGATTTGGGAAAAATATTGGGGAATTTAAATCCGATACATATGACACGAGGCTCGAGAGGACTTAATTTTTGGTGAAGATTTGATTGCCTAGTGCAGTTGCAGGGAAATGTGAATTCGCCGCCACCTCCATCCTCTCCTCCACCACCACAGTCTGTGAAATTGACACCACCACCACCATCTTCCCCTCTACCTCTGCCTTTTATCACCTCCCCCGCTTTCACCATTAACTCTTCCAACTCCTTCACCTACTCAAAGCTGCACAAAAAATATTACTTTGTCTTCTTCAGCAGCCATTATTCAATACCCATCAAAAAATCCAACATAAACTTACCCCCGGAATATTTCCTGTCTTGTCCGAATTAAATGCAAATTAAAGCTCAGTCTTCTACAACAAAAAAATCCAACGTAAACCCTCTTTGATATATAAAGTGATTGAATTTATATTTAAAAGTAAAAAAAAGCGTCTTTCTTCAAAGATTAAAAGCACTGTCCCCTAAAGACACGAAATCTTACAAAGAGAAGAAAAAGTCTGATAAGTGATTTAGATTAAGTGTTAATTAGGGGATGAACTCCAAAATGGGAAGTTGGAAAATCTTCAAACTCCTACCATGGCAAATTTCAGATCAGAAAAATGGATAGATAATGAGAAAGAGAGAGAAAACAAAGAAAAAAGCCAAAGCAAAAGCAGATGAGAAAGAAAAAAAAAAATAGTCAACCCATTCTCTTTGTGAGAGTGAAAGGAACTCGCTAGGCCAACTCAGCACTTAAGGGGTTATTTATTTCATTTTAAAATAGTTCAAGGGGGTAATAGAACCCCCATGAAGTATAGGTGTGTAGTTAGAAATCCAATAATAGGTTGCAGGGTCATTTGGCTATTTTTTTAATATCTTAGTTCTTTGCTTAGTGTATCACTTAAGAGTTTGGGGAATCGAAACTGCTAAGTCAGGAATACTTACCTTTAATATCTATGGAGGAAACTGTTGGGTGGTGAATGTGTCTTTTTAAACTCTAAATGAGTCGATCTGAGCTTTCCAGAGTGCAGCCCGTTAAATTATCGAGAGACATGGAGTGCTAGGTTTTCTTAGTTTAATAACTATAAAGAAGTTGAGCTTGTGTATTTAATGTGGGAGGAAGGTAGAGGGGTGGGCCCATATACTCCCGGGAGGTACAAACGTAAGTCGAGTTGAGCTTTTATCATGAACTTGTTGATTCATTTACAATCTCCAGTAATTGGTATTCCATGAGATTGCTAATAATATTAACAAAGGAGTATGAGGTCTGCGAAATGTGAGATGGCAACTTCAGAAGGAATTCCATTTCTTTAATGCATTCTGAAGGTAAAACCAACTTGAACAGTATTAATAGATAGGATTCAGGTCCCAAAAACTAGGATATTTGAGCTATCGGTTATCTATTTAAGGAGAATTTTGTAAGATTATTAACATGCGTGATAGAAGGTTTTGACTTGCGTATATAGAGACGGTTTAATACATTTGTTAGATATCTGGGTTTTGTCTGTCTCACTGCTTACCGTGGAAGGAAGGGTGCTCTTGTTTCCCTGCCTATTTGCACGTGTACTGGTGGGTAATAATTATGGATTGATTTACTCGGTTCTTTTCCTTTTTAAAAATAATAATAATAACTGTAGTGTTCGGGGCGGCTTGTGCGTACCTTGACTAATTCCAAGGGGTTACCTGCTACCTCCCACCATCACATGTACCGGGTAACTCTATCCACCAATCCACCAAGGCTTGGATAGATGGAGCACCTAGTGTCTTTTGCCTTCGCTGGGAAGATTGATTTATTCATTTCATCTCCTATTCTTGTGTGTCTAACAACTCATCATCATGTTTAACAGGTGGAGTGCGCTGTCTATCAATTCTCAATGTTGCTTTTGCTATCGTATTTGGTCTGCTTGCACTGTTTCTTGGTTCTACCCTTCTCACTTTAGGGAGCAGCTGCTCAGCACCCTTGTTTTGGTGTTACGAGGTTGCTTCCTGGGGGTTGGTGATTCTATATGGAGGGACTGCTTTCTTTCTAAGAAGAAAAGCTGCTGTAATTCTTGATGAAAGTGACTTCAGTGGGCGCAATCTTGGAGTAGAAATGCTTGAAGCAAATCCAATGGAGGTCACACCAGATGTAGAGAGACGTGTGAATGAAAGTTTCAAGGCATGGATGGGTCCTTCTTTCTTGTCCTCGGATGAGGAGGATGAATCTGATAACTACCAGGAAGTTGCAGCTTTATCTCGTACCAACTCTAGCCGGCTAAGACAATAATATGAAGTTTCCTCCTGTTGGATGCCTCAAGCAGTGAATGAAATATTGTGGAAGGTCTAACTTATGATATCTTACCCAATCACTTGCATAGCAATACTTTTGAACTGAACATGAGTGCTGCAGCATCGGTTCATTTTGGTAGAGTTTCAGGTTTTGTATAGTTAGTATGAGGGAACATTGATTTTCTTGGTGGTGGAAGGCTGGTAGAGTTGGAAGGAGAAGCATGTAGGAACCTCTCAGTAATTGATTTGGAGTAGACTAACATTCATAGTATTCCTATGAGTGTTGCTTAGTTGTTGATACTGAATTTTGGAGTAGTTCCTTGTAGTTGTCTTGTCCTCGTACAACTTGATATATAAGTGTTGAAATCTAGAACGAGCACAAATTAGTGTACCATCTATTTTTGGATGATATACAACACAGCTAAAGTGATGCAAAAAAATATACTCATGTTTTAGTAATTTTCCCTATTTAAACGAGTCACCATATTACATCATCCAAATGGAAGAATAAGCAGCTCTAATACGGGAATTACTTTGCAAACCCAATTTTTCATTCCCTAAATTTCATATTCGAATTCTGTAACTTGCTAAATGCATCTTGACCAATTCTTGAAACAAACTTTGTCATGAAAATACGAATTTTCCATCTGCTGTCAAACTCTAATTTACCCTTGAGACTTGAATTCCAATTTTGGTATGAACAACAGTGCATGACTTAAGTTAATATCTGAGTCCTTGGAAAATTTTCTATTCGAGGTTTGATTTCTGAAAATGACATAATTGGAAATAGACGCATAACTGCATAAGTAACGGTAGAACTCCAACAAAGTATGCTGAAATTCCGCACACTGTTGGAGTTTCACCAACAATTATTGAAGTTCAGTATAATGGGGTAAAAACACCGTATTAAAGTTATTTTGCGTTTTTAGTAAGAATGTTTTGATCTTTTCATATAATATGATCAAATGTTAATTGCTTTTAAGATGGTGGCTAATGTTTGATAACACGTAATTAAGTGACTATTTACTAAATTCCCCCCAAAAGCAGGCCGCAAATATTTCTAAAAGCCCAAAAGCTTAAAGCCCAATTAGCCCATCTTCTCCACTAAATTCCTTAGGTCAAGAACATCCAAAATCTTCTGCTACCATCCCTTCTTCACCACTGTTAATCAGTTCCGCCCTAAACCAAAACCCTCGATTTTCAGCGTTGAAGCTCAACAATGGCAGCTCCCTACGAGTACGAAGAAGGAGGGTACCCACAACAAACTGATGCAGTCGGGTACGACCCGAATTTCGTGCCAGATTCCGTAAAATCGTTCGTGGTTCATCTGTATAGGCACATAAGAGAGAAGAATGTTTACGAGATTCACCAGATGTATGAGACCTCTTTTCAGACATTGAGTGAGCGTATGTTTAAGGAAACTCCTTGGCCTTCTGTTGATGCCGTTGCGCCTTACGTTGATAATGACCACGTTTTCTGCTTGCTTTACCGTGAGATGTGGTTCCGTCACTTGTATGCTAGACTTTCTCCTACTCTTAGACAGCGGATTGATTCGTGGGATAATTATTGCAGCCTTTTCCAGGTTTCGCCTTTTTATTCTATTTTGATGTGTTGTTTTGTGTTATTCAGTGAGCTCAGTAAAACTACTAAGCTTCAATTCCAAGCTAATTGGGATCGGTTTCGTGAATCCATTTTGTTCAATTCGCCGTGTTCCCCCAATTCTCAATTATTGGGATTGTTTGTTCTTAGATTTTTAATTGCTGTATGTCTCCATATAGACTAAAACCATATACTAAATGACTAAAAAGACTCCTAGCAAGTCTATACAATTTATGCCTAGTATTGTAATGCGATTGCAAATAGTAGATTCATATTTGGAGTTCAAAGAATTTTTTGATATTGGTGACTGAATTATGCTTTTTGGCAATGAATCAATTTTCTAGCATGATATACTTCAGTTAAAGTATATAGCTATATTGTAAAGCTTGTAGTCATGTTTGTGATATATATATATATAAGTTGGTACTGGCAGACATTGTATTTTACCTAAGCTAGAAAAACAACTACAACCTATAATAGAGTGAGATGATGACATAAGTTCCCCTATCACTAAACCTGTGATTACTTTGGCTATAAATCGTACTACATAAGCCTAAAGGAATCATTTTTCAAAATTGTTGATATTCAGAATAGATTGTTTGTTACTATATTAGCTCTTGGGGTTCTTAATTATTTGTATCTTATGAGCAAGTATTATATAAAAAAATTCTTTGCATAGTGATGTTAGAATGTTTGTACTTTGAGAACTGTTAAGACTGTTTGAACTGTATAAATCAATCTCTCCTCTCTTCCTTGTCTCGTTTATATATATATATATATATACACACTCCATTTTTTGGGAAGCCACTTTAGGTCAATAGCATCTATTTGTTAAATGGACAAGGTTGGGGCAGTACTATGTGGGTCTTGCAGGAAGAGTGTATTTTATTTATTTAAGAATGCACTTTATTTACTGTATAGATTTTTGTAGCTAGTATGCTAAGTTTGACACTGTGGAACAATGGCTGTGCATTTATTGGCCTTGTAAAATGAATCTAGAGTTTCACTTGTAGACTGTGCATTGCTGTAGGTTGTGCTACATGGTGTGGTTAACATGCAATTGCCAAACCAGTGGTTGTGGGACATGGTAGATGAGTTTGTATACCAATTCCAGGCATTCTGTCAGTACCGTGCAAAGATGAAGAGCAAAACTGCGGAAGAGATTGCATTGCTGAGGCAGTTCGACCAGGTATAGCTGACAGATTACCATGCCTTTCTTCTTCCCTATAGTTTAAACTATTAATATGCTATCTATAATATACTTTTGAAATTTGGTCAGTTAGTCCACTATTTTACTTTTAAGGATATTTATAACCTTTTTCTTGCTTTTCATTATTGTTTGTGTAATTACTCTTTTAACTTTGGTGATGACTTGGTTTTAGATAAAACTAGGAAAAATGTTTGAGTATTACAACATTGACTGGGTGGTGATCTGCGTTCACTTGAATTATTATTGGTTACATGTATTATGAGCATGTGCATAATCTGTAACATTACTGTAAATCCTGCAACATTGTTCTCAAGCATTTTTTATCTGGTATTTGTTTTTATAAATCATTCATGGCATCTTTTATCTGTTTGCAGTTTATTATCCAGGGCACTGACGTGTTGCTTTTGAGTAGTAGTTTCCTTTTAGCTATAGATATAGTCATACATTGCCGTGATTGAGTAAGAACTGCTCGTAGCTTGTCTCCAAGGTCAAACATTGATGTATGGTGTTCATTCATGAATGGGCAAATAGTGGAGCCGCCACGTAAAGTGATGGGTGTTCAATTGAACATCCTTCATTGAAAAATTACATTGTATATATATGAAATTATACTAAGTATATAGGTCGTAACTTACTTTTCGTAGGTATATATTAGTTAATGAAAACCCTCAGCAAAATTTCTGGTTTCACCACTGTTGGCAAGACTATTGATTTTAATGATGGGAGAAAGTTATGGTATGATGGATGTTAATCATTACAGTGCAAAGTGGTCATTAGGTGAAGAGATTGGATTGGCTGTCAAAGCCTGACTTGGACATCTAAGATGTTTGTTTTTACCAATATATTTCTTTATTATGATTTAATAAACGATTTATGATCTTCTTGTCTAAAAATTCTCTCTAATAATGATGTTTATTAGGCTTGGAATGTCTACGGTGTTCTCAATTTCTTACAAGCCCTTGTGGAGAAATCTACAATAATCCAAATCTTGGAGAGGGAAAAGGAAGGTCTTGAAGAGTTTACTGCTACTGATGGGTATGATTACAGTGGTGGAAGTAATGTCTTGAAGGTTTTGGGATATTTCAGCATGATAGGCTTGCTCAGAGTTCATTGTCTGTTGGGTGATTATCATACTGGACTGAAGTGCTTACGTCCAATTGACATAACTCAACAGGGCGTTTACACCAGTGTTATTGGGAGTCACATAACCACAATATATCACTATGGTTTTGCAAATCTTATGTTGAGGAGGTATGTTGATCATTATTTTCTCCAAACTCTTGCATTTCTGTCACATGTACTGCACAGTTCTGTATGATTATGTGTACTTTTATTTAGTCAAGAATTAACTAACATGCTATCTTAAAATATGCATTCCTTTCATATTTGCGCAAAATTGCTGGTCTGTGATGTTATAATAAAATTAAATGAAGTAGCTGATAATTTAGTGGAGTTTATAGGCCAACTGTAAATTTAGAAAATGTGTTTTTGGATTTGAGAATGATGGCACCCCCTGGGGGTTTGTAAATCCCTCATCAATTTTCTTGATGAGTTCTTTTGTGTGAATACAAAGTTACATATTTCAAAAAAAAATGAACTAGCTGAAGTTTTTGAAGAATGACTGTTGTCTTTTGTCATTGGGAGCTGAAGAAAATGTACAGTAGAGGCAAAAGAGTATTTTGCAACTACTGTCTGTTAGTAGAAAGTAGTGGAGGTGGCAATTGGGCGGGTTGGGTCAAATTTGGGTGGGTCATAATGGGTCAAGACCCAACCCAACCAAATTTGCTTGGATCAGAATGTGTTGGGTCAAGTAGTAGGTCATAGAATGGGTCAAGACCCAACCCAACCCAATTTTTACTAAGTTTAATTATTTTATTTGTTCTTTTAAAACATTTTAGTACCTAATAATTTGTTTTTTCTTTATTATGGCAATATATAGCATATCAAATTAAAAAAATATATATATTTTTTAAAAAATATTTTGACAAGATTTCTCATGAGTCAATTTAGGTTACATATCAACCCAATTTTTTATGGGTTGAAATGGGTTGAGCTAATAAATGTGCGGGTTGAGTTTGACTTTGCCACCCTAGAAAGTAGTATGCGCTTTACTTTTAACTCAACAGTTAGGTAATGCTATTTTTCTCAAATTGGAGAACACGTTGGCATTGTTGCTTATTATTGACCACTTAATCTTTGTTGAGGTAAGATATTGCTTTAGTTTACAGTCAATTCGTAATAACAGTGGAGGTCGGATGATCTTTTCGTTTTCTTGATCACAATGATTAGATTTTATTCTTTGGATGGGGGAATCTTCAATCAACAAGGAGCCACCTGACAAATCTCCGAGTGCTCGAAGTTCTAGTTGTATTTAGTTTGGCTTTAGCAGAGTAGTTTTATTTCCTCTAATCTGGAAAATGGGTTCACCATTGTACAGGTATGTAGAGGCTATCCATGAGTTCAACAAAATCCTTCTATATATTTATAAGACAAAGCAGTATCACCAGAAGTCACCCCAGTATGAGCAGATACTGAAGAAAAATGAGCAGATGTATGCCCTGTTGGCTATAGCTTTGTCATTGTGCCCTCAAGTGAAACTTGTTGAAGAAACTGTGAATTCTCAATTACGGGAGAAGTATGGTGAGAAGATGTTGAGAATGCTGAGATATGATGAGGAGGCATCTGCACTCTATGACGAGCTCTTCTCATATGCATGCCCTAAGTTCATTACTCCTTCTGCTCCAAGTTTTGAGGAGCCTCTTGTAAATTACAACCAGGTACCTATTTTAACTAGACTTAATTTCTGGGCCTTTTTATCCCACCTGCAAGCTTAGTTTAAAGATATAGAGATATAGATTGTTCTCCTCAATCCTCCATGCAAATGTTCATGAATTTCTAGAAATGTTTACTTTGATTACATCCAATTTGCTCCTCCAATCCCCATTACAAGTATCCTTGTGTATTTTATGTGTACTATTGCTCCATGTTTCTTATTTCTTGACTGCACATTTGAACCACCACAGATGATGGCTTTGTATGCTCCCACCACATATTTTCTTCAGATTTTACACAGCTGTCATCGTTATTAAATTAGTTATGTTGTCTTCTTCAGGATGCCTATAGGCTACAATTGAAGATGTTTCTATATGAAGTGAAGCAGCAACAATTATTGGCCGGTGTTAGGACCTATTTGAAAGTATATTCAACTATCTCCATGGGGAAGCTTGCAAATTACATGGATTTGGATGAACCCAATTTAAGGTCTCAAATATCTAATGCATTTAGTGGTTTGTTATCATGCAAATTCTCAGCTGTGATATATGTATTTGTGGGCTTATATACTGAATTCAATGTTACACAGGGCGGTTTTGATGACATACAAGCACAAAACACATGCTGTCGATTCTGATGGCAAGATAATTTCCAACGCCGATGTGGACTTCTACATTGATGAAGTAAGAAACATATTATGTAAAAAATATTGTATCTTGTTCCTTTAATCCTTTCTCCATTGGGTAATTGGTGGCTGACAACATTATTTATTTGATATAGTCTAGGTAATGTGCCTGGGGTTTTATGGTCGTTAATCTTGTTCAATCATACTATTCAAGATAATGCCTTTTGAGTAGTTTGGGAATAATCAACAGTAAACTGTTTATTAGCATTTACCTTTATCCTTGTTCTCAAGAGATGCAAACAAGTGTGGGCATCTCTTATTGATTGTTTTACTGGTTTTGGTGTCATTTAGCTTTTGTAATAGTCTTTCCTGTATAATATAAAGCCCATAAATGCATGTGGAATCCAATATGGCCTGATATTTCCTGTGCTTATTCTTCTAACCCGAGGTAGTAGATACACTGTCATACATTCTGACAAAGTGATTCACAATGTCTTTCATTCCAGGATATGGTACGTGTAGTAGAATCTAAGTCAGCGAAGAAGTATGGTGATTACTTTTTGCGTCAGATTGTGAAGGTAATTCTTGTATAAGCATTTTCAGCCATAGTTTTCATTCATTTTGTCTTGCCACATATTCATGCGACGTGCATATGCCTGCCTGTTCATTTCTTTTTCAGCTTGAAGGAATCATGACTGATATTGACAGGATAAAGCTGGAGTAAGCTAACCTTCCTATGTTATAGTATCAGTAGCGCTTAGCTTTCATTTTTGTACTGAGGAGGAAAATGCAGAAAGTTGAATGAGAGTATGCATTTTGATTTTTTCGGTTTTGAGAACCGGTGTTTACCAAGCTTTGTTGATTAGTGACTAAAAACAATTTTTTTTTCTCGCTTTGTAATCTATTAATACAATACAAGGTTGCCTTTCGTTAAGAAGTTCAAAACTAGAGCTATGGGTTCAGCTAGTCTCTTAATATTGCAGAACTCTGTTCGATGATCTTATAAGTTTCATCAAAAATGATATAACAATAAAAATTCCACTTCCAATCACCAAAAATATGACTTTTGAAGTAAGTCATTGATTAGTATACCACAATATAATTTGGGTTGGATAGAAAACTTGCATACAAAGATCAACGTCACAGTTGGTTGAAACCAAATTAACTTCTTCTGATGAGTAATGTATTGCTTATTGTGTATATACATTCCCATCTTTCGTAGCTTTTTTTTATCACACGTTGTTTGTATGATCATTATATATTGTTTCATAATGTATTGTTTTAATGTATACAATGTTTGATAGCTTGTATTTGAATGACAAACTTACAAGAAATTACAGGATATGAAAATATTAAGGTAACAATGCGATTAAACCAAATTGGTGATTGTACAAATGAGTTTTTTGTCGTTACCTAACGATGAATTTAACTAATACGATTCAATAGATTTTACCTAATAATTAAAATATACATCGTATTTAAATTAATAATACAATACAACACAATCGTAACAACCATCCAAACAAGGTGTTGGAGGAATACCATTGTGCATCTCTCTTTTTAACTTCTTTTTTTTAGCAAGCATGCGGTGATTCAATAGAAGTTCTTTCAGGCTATAATATAAGTATGTTCTTCTTTATGATATAGTATACTATACAAGTACAACGATAAATAGTAATTTCATATTTTATCTTTAATAAAATGATTATTAGTCAATCACAATTTTATTTTTAAAATTTTGTTCCAGTCAAATATCGTGTCATTAATCAAAACGAAAAAGAAAGTTAGATATATATCTAAGCTCGAGCAAGTTATAATAAAATCCAATTCACTCTCACAATATTCAATCTTGACCCTTGAAAATAATTTTTCAACATGTATCAATCAAAGTTCAAACACCTTGCTTGAAAGAAAAAAATAAATGGTTACGTAATCAACAAAATTCTTCATTTCTTGGAAAACGTGCCACATAGAAATAAAAAAAAAGTCCTTCCTTCATCTAGAATGCTTATCGCCATCTAATAATGCCAATAAATAGACAGTTAGTAGTATGGGCCCTACAACTGCCATGTCATCAGATAACACTGATCCCATCACCCACCCCGTCACCCTAGCTTTTCCTCCTTCCCCTTCTACTACTATATATATATAAAGGATTTTACGGATCATTGTCCAAAGTAAACAAATTTCAAAAAGATAGGCGTACTATAGCAAGCAAAAGTCCCATACTACTAAAATGCACACACAACAATCACCGTCACCCTCCGCCGATCGGAGGTTGAGTGTTCTGGCGAGGCACCTTGAACCGTCGTCCTCCACCGCCGTTGAAGGTCATAGCAACCACTCCATTGTCGGTAATCCTACCTCAGGATATGATGGAAAACAGTCTGTTTTCTCTCACATCGTTCGCGCTCCCGAAGATCCTATTCTCGGCGTAACTCTCTCTCTCTCTAATTTTTCGTGTTTACTTTTCTTATTATGAGCTGAATTTGGAGGAATTTTAGCCTTTTAAAATCGTAAGGACATCCATTAGATTAAAGGAATTGAATATTCTTTTCTACAAAATGGATGATATATCTTTCGTGAGTTCGATCACTTGAAGTTTGTCAGATTGATGGAAATGGAAACGATAATGATTGAATTTTCCAAATTCTGTGTTTTCTTTTTTAATTTATTTAGGAAGAGATGAAATTCATCGATCAAATTTTCTGATTCTGTTTTTACATATAAAATGAGCGAACAAATAGAAAACCGGTTATTAATATCTTCCAAAAGTGTGTTTTTTTGAGGTCTACTTTTAGTTTAGTTTCTGTTGTGATCTTTGCCTTTTTTGAGATCTTAAATATAGATTGATTGAAGTCTTGATGACATATTTTGGTGTTATGTTTTGGTTATTAGGTTACTGTTGCATACAACAAAGATACCAGCCCCGTGAAGTTGAACTTGGGAGTTGGTGCATATAGGACAGAGGTGATCATCCATTTGCTTGATTTTTTTTGTTACATTTTTGTCATAAATGCTGTACTGTTTTCAGTAGCTAAGCAATCCTGATTTAGATTCTTCCCTGATTGAAATCGAAGAACACGAGAAATTAGTATTGACAACGGATTTATTTTTTTAGTTTCTTAATTTGTGATTGTCTTGGTGACTGTGGAGCTATTTTGGTTTTAAACAGTTCATCCAGTGCTGAAGTGTTTGACTTATGCTTTGCTAAGAAATAACTTTTCAAGATTATGGGTTGCCATAACTGATAAAATTTAATATAGCCTACTCGGCTGTTTTTCGATTACATAACTAGTAATTGATATGGAAAAAACAACCTTTATATTGTCATAGTAAGTGATAAAACTCAAATTGCTTCCGTTTTCCTGTTATATCATTGCCAAATACACTAAACAGTTCTGATTTTTTTCTGAGAAGTAAAACAAAAATTAAAGCAGACCATACAGTTTCTATATATCTACTAAGTTTGTCACTTTGTGATTTCTACTTGTCATACCTAGTAGTAATCGATACTTCTTGGTTCAAATGTCTTTGTTCTAAAGATCACAGAGAATATTGTATTTGTGTTTCGTAGGCTAGTTGGATCAGATTCTGTCAAAACCAATTTGTATATTGCATCATATTATTGTTAAGAAACTAGAATCCATCATCAAATTTGTCATGGAGGTCTTTATTTCTCGGGGTTTGAATTGCTCCAACCTTACTTCGAGTGTACTCAAAACAATGGATCTCTCAAGTTGACATGTTGATTTTCCACTCACAGACTACAATTAGTTCTTTTATTTGCTTCCGAGTAAATTGATTGGATTTAAGTTTCTTAATATCTTTTCGTTGAAGGAATAGTTGGGAAGGAGGACTATTGACAAAGGACTTGTGGATGCTTATTACTCGTCTTTTCTCAGATTTCATAAGAATCTCTTGAGTTTTTCTGGCTGACTATTGAATCCGGGGATCCTTAGCTTGTGCTACTGTATTCCAACATATCAGCTAATAATACTAATGTGTTCCTTTTTTTTTTCCCTTTGTGCGGCGATATCAGGAAGGAAAACCTCTTGTTTTGAATGTTGTTAGAAAAGCAGAACAGCTACTAGTAAATGATAGGTACTTGCTTTCCGTTTCAAGAAACTTGAACCCATATTTTTTCTTAAACCTATGTGATTAACCTTCAAGGTTTCTTCAGGTCTCGCATAAAAGAGTACCTTCCAATTGTTGGGCTGGCAGACTTCAATAAATTGAGTGCTAAGCTGATACTTGGTGCTGACAGGTACAAGAGTTACCATTCTCTGTTTAGTATTGTAGATAAGATATGCAGGCAGATAAATAGTGTATGTTGTTGCGTACCTTGAAATATTAAGGCTTTGTTACCAAGTGTTTGGTTTATTGCTCGGTAAATCTTTGTGAAGTATCTATTAACATCTTCCCACATTACATTTTCAGCTTCCCATCTCGTCCATGTTTCCATGTGTCAGCTGTTCTTGGAACTGCCACTCACTTCTAATATTGTTTGCTTCCATGTTGTTGGTGCTATCAGATGTACTCCCAATTTTTCTGTGTGGTTTCATTGTGTAATCTAATTTAAGCGATAACTATTTGCAAATGTGATTTCAAAATTTGGTTAGAGCATTAGCATTTTCGATGAATGTGGTGAAGTGTAAGATCAATGTCTAGAGCTGTCAGACAGGTTTATCTTATGTCTAGCAAGCTCTTTCAGATGTTTTTAAGTTTAGGACAGCTGAAACTTTAGACTTGCTTCATATACATTTAGGTTAAAAGAGAGTTGTTAATATGCTTCAAATGTTTAATTCATCTTATACCAGTGACCTTTATTTTATGATCTTTTCTTTCTTTGCTTGGAGCAGCCCTGCTATTCAAGAGAACAGAGTAACAACTGTGCAGTGCTTGTCTGGCACAGGCTCATTGAGGGTTGGAGGTGAATTTTTGGCTCAACATTATCATCAAGTAAAGCTGCTTTGATTCCTTATCTTCCATTTTTGTTTCCGTCAATTCTTTGCTTGAATGTGTACACAATCTTCGAGGTCGAGTTAACCTTGATGTAATTTTCTCTGCAGCGTACTATTTATATTCCCCAACCAACATGGGGAAACCACCCAAAAATTTTCACTTTAGCTGGATTGTCAGTTAAGAGTTACCGCTACTATGATCCAGCAACCCGTGGACTCCATTTTCAAGGTACGGAACTTCTTTCTACAAGACAGTGAGGTAACATGATATTATTTCAGTAGATATATATTTATGGCTATTCAGTTTGTTATTAATCTCTTCCGGAAAGATGGATGTTCTTTGCAGTCTTATTCTGGTATTTGATCTCAAATTATCACAAATCTGAATCAAATTGAGGTTGAATGTGTTTAACTTATTTGGTTGCATAAATAGTAAAAACACAATTTAAATTGTGTTCAGTAATTTGACAAACTTATAAAGCCATCATCCTATGTGTTTTTTCCTTATAACTATTTTCCCATGAGAAAATAAGGGAAGAGAGATAAATATGTAACTCGATAATAATGGAATGCAACACACATCTAAAAAATTCAACTTTTATGCTGAAAACATAGAGAAGTACCCAGTTAGATCAAAAAATCATTGGATCTTGTCGAAAAAAATGTAGTTGCTGTAATGTTGAACAAAAATTTTGCCGCCATAATGGTCAGAACATAGGACGAGAACAGAAATAATTCTGGTCAAAACGAGGCGGTGCTACTGAAAGGCCAGAGGGTAGAGGCCAGGAATCTATCTAAAAGAGGCCGTGTTACCAGAAAAATTATTGAAACGAAGCGTGGTGCTGCGTAGGGAAGAGGCACAGGTTATTGAAACAGTCACAGGAAAGAGGCTTGATGTTGCGACTGTAGTCACAGTAAAGAGAAGTGGTGCCCTCAGAATGGGCACTGGACAAGGCAATAGTGGAACTGTGAAAAAAATGACTTTTGGTTGGGAGGAGACTCTTCGAAAGAGGAAAAGATACTTAGGGTATCTACATGATCATAGAGGCTCTAATGCTATGTGAGAAAATACGAGAGTGGAGGAAAATAGATGTATTACTTGATGATAATGGAATATAAGACACATCTAAACTTTAATGTTTTGTAATCAGTATGTTCAAACCTAAGGGACTAACTTTAATATTGTGTTCTTGTGTCTGTGTGACGTTGACTTATTTATGAAATTTTCCTTCCGTACATGACAGGTTTGTTGGAAGACCTTGGATCTGCTCCGTCAGGAGCGATAGTGTTACTTCACGCTTGTGCACATAACCCCACTGGTGTGGATCCAACCAAAGATCAGTGGGAGAAAATTAGGAGATTGATGAGATCAAAAGGATTGCTACCCTTCTTTGATAGTGCATATCAGGTAAGAAAAATCATCAACAAACCGAAGCTAGAGCTTTTTGGCTTTTTCTATATGAGCATTTTTAGATGAGACATTTTGTTTGATATATGTTGATTAATCTTGATATTCTAACTTTTATATTGTAGGGGTTTGCTAGTGGAAGCCTAGATATAGATGCACAGTCTGTTCGCATGTTTGTGGCAGATGGAGGTGAAGTGCTTGTTGCTCAAAGTTATGCAAAGAATATGGGGCTTTATGGTGAACGTGTTGGAGCTTTAAGCATAGTACGTCTAAAATGATAACCTGTGCCTCATTCTGAAACATTTGAATGTCCATTTGTTCTTTGGTTGTGTTGTCTTCCTTTTTCTCGAATCATGGTTGATTCTAATGATACTTCTTATTGTTTACTATAATGGCCTTTCTCCTGGTTCTGAACTGTGGAGGTACATTAGAGTTGTAGTTATGAACTGCTGAACTGCTTAACCCTTATAGCTTACTTCAAAATATATAAACTTGACAGCCTAGAACATAAGCTAAAAAAATTCGCCGTTATTAGGAGATATCAAAAGTATGTAGTGTATCCGGTGTTTCTTCAAAAGAATGAAGGGAGAACCTGTTATGGGAGGCAGTTCGCGTGATATCATGTATTGTAGTTTAACACAGTTACACTCTGCTGACAGTTGCATATTTCTAAATTTTCTCAAATCTGCAGGTGTGCAGAAATGCTGATGTAGCTAGCAGAGTTGAGAGCCAGTTGAAGTTGGTGATTAGGCCAATGTATTCCAGTCCACCAATTCACGGTGCGTCAATGGTTGCTACAATCCTCAAAGACAGGTAATATATTATCAGCCATCAGGAACATTGGTTCTCGGACACTAGAAAGGCATTTCCTAGTTTCTGTATGATATAATAATCCAGTTTATGTTCAGTAATTAGGTTTAGTCATTGTTCTGCAAAATAAATTACTAATTTCCTGCAGAAACTTGTACCATGAATGGACTCTTGAGTTGAAAGCGATGGCTGATCGAATCATCAGAATGCGCCAACAATTATTTGATGCTTTACGCGCTAAAGGTAACATTGACAGCAGTCACGTATGCATGTTATCCATATGTATTGCATCAGCCTCTGCTCTTTTTATTCATTTTGATCATTCATGTTAGGTGTCCTTATATATGAAAATTACATATGAATGTCGTACACTGCTGCCTATAGAATCTGCTGCAATATGTCCAGCTCATTTGCTCTACATAATTGATGAAAAAGACCAACTCGTACTAAGCTGATTCTCCTGAATGAAAGTTAACCAGGAAAAAGTAAAAGCAAACATAACCTGGAATTAGACAATTTTAATCATTTCTCCAAAACATAACACATCTCGATCTTCCTTCGTGCTCTCATCAAGTCCTTATGTAATTCTCCTTGCATCAAATATTGCTCGTTTTAATGGAACTAATACCCCATAACAATGGCTGAACGAATTTTCTACCCTTAGAAAACCATCCCCAAGTGCATCTTTATGTGGTGCCTTTGAAACTATTGATCAAGTCGTCTTCTGATAGATCTCATTCTTTCTATATTCCTCTCAAGGTTTCTAATTTGAACGCCATCCGCATTATATTAAAAAAGATAACATTGCAACTTTTTGTCGGCACATCAGGTGTTAGAATCATGATGTCTCTATACATAGTCAATTCCTTAGTTCTGGCCAAGCACTCTTTAATCCATTTAAATGTCAAATATCGCATGAACAGTATATCTATTTCTATTCACGTCTATTTGATTTGCAGGTACCCCTGGTGACTGGAGTCATATTATCAAACAGATTGGAATGTTCACTTTCACAGGACTTAACAAAGAACAAGTCGCCTTCATGACCAAAGAATACCACATCTACATGACATCAGATGGGTAATATGCTATTTCTACGTCACAAAGTTCTATTTGTGTCATATTAGACAATATTATGTCTCCCCATCAACTGAAATGTGATTTTATTAGCTAGTAAAGTGACAGCGACTACCTTGGAAGGAAGGTAAAACAGAAAGAGGGAACGGAGGGTAGGGAGGAACATGTTAAAATCTTATCAGTCATAACTTAGTTCTTTTTGTAGTTACTTTCTACCTTAGCTTTCAGGAACACTAAGAAAAATATGATGGTATTAATGAACATTTCTAGAGCGTGATTCTTACTAGTTGGTATATAATTGTGGTAACCTCTATGAAGCTTGACTATCAGATTCACCCTTGACATGAATCACATGTCTATTTTTGCAGACGCATTAGCATGGCAGGTCTAAGCTCCAGGACAGTTCCACACCTGACAGATGCCATCCATGCTGCTGTGACTCGGGCACGTTGAGTTCATTACTGGCTACTTCTGTTTTCCGTCATGTTCTCTGTAAGGTTGTTAGCTGCTATCGTTTTGGTTTGCTGAGTATTTCCTGGTCAAGTAAAAACTCGTTTGCTATTCCCCCGCCTTGTAATAACTAGTTTCCTCCTAAGTTGGAGGCTATAATAAACCTGTATCTGTAATGAGTAGAATAAACAGATTTTGCTTAATGTAGGAAAACCTATTTTCGATACCTATTTAGTCCTAGTTGCTAAATAGTGGCATACCTTCAATTGTTACTAGCAATTCTTAATAAAAACCTCATTTCTTTATCATCTTATGAGCGTGCTTCAACACTGGTATCGTTGATTGAAAATGGGTGTTGGTTCTTTGGGAAATTACTGTTAGTTGTTGAGTGCTATCTCAGTTGGAGTTTTTATTGTACATTTTTCGATTTTGTGCTATAAAGTGAAGGTGGAACATTGAAAATCTATACAGTAAAGCTGACCTATGCACGATAACTAATCTGATGGGATATCTCAATTCATGGGATAGCTTTATGTATCTTATCCTCCATATCAAATGACTCCTTTGAGGTCATTATAGTCATGACTCTTATGTCTATTCTACCGTCTCCAAAGATCTAAAGCCTTCAAGTAAGTCTCAATTTTCACTGTCCAGAATTAACACCTTTTACCATTTAAGATAAAATTAGCATCAATTGTTGATTTTTTTAAAAGTGAAGAATTGTTGGAAAATAACACAAGGACAACAAAAGAATTGATACGGCAAATGAAGTGAAATGTAATTATTTATTAAGACTAATTTAAAAACTTAAGTAGTAAAATAAAAATAACACAGGAAAACATAAGAACCAAAAGTAGTGATACATAAAAAAGGATTGTTTTTTCTTTTAGCTTTGTTGAGCTCTACCTTTGCAGTAACAAAAATCAGTGAAAAAGATCACAAGTATATTCGCACAAAATCAGAGATTTTATCTAATTACTCCATCCGCTTGTGCTGGTAAAGGGTCTCGAACTTAAGCCTCCAACATTAAAGTCCCAAACCAAACCATTGGGCCAGCACAAAGGGTATTTGACTACAACTTTTACCTTTTACACGTCCCTTAAGAAATCACAAGGATAGTTTTACTAATAATAACAAATAGATTTGTGCTGCTTCTACAGTGTTGCGGCATACTTTGCTTTTCATCTGCCCCTTGATTCACCAAGTATTTATCAAGAATAATTAGACGTTATGTGCGAAAGGACAAGTTCAGTGCAAAGGGTTGCTTAATACAAAGTGGAGCATAGATGAACCCACACCACATTTTTTCAATGGAAAACCCAACTAGAGATGAAATTCTAGAACCTAAGTAACTAAGTTAAAAACTCCGTGACGAGTTCAAGGAAGGTCAACCATAGTGGCATGTAACACAACCATATGATCCAAACCATATATTTTTAAAACTTGTTACTAACAAACAATTTCAGTCTATTGCTACACAATCCCCTAGCTGCAGTATCATTGCTTCCTGCAAAATAAAAGTTTCAAGAGGGGCTTTTGTACAAAAATAGACCTCTTATTTAGCAAATGGGATTAAGCAGAATAATATTTAATGAAATGATAATATGTAATCCATATCTTTTGACAAACAATTGGACAAGTTTTTGTATAAGGCAAAAATAATAAATAAATAAATACACACAGGTATATCAAATCTTATATATGTTACAGCAAGAATTTCCACCCATCCTGAAAGGACTTGCTGCTGCTACCGGCAGCCTTTCAAGAGGTAGGAAGAAGGACTTGAAAAACTGTTGTTGCTTGAGCAACATTTTTCAGTTTCTTTTCCCTTTCCAGGTGATCCACATTCACTGAAGTCGAGCGTACGCCTCTCACTCTGCAAATAAACAGATAATAGAAAAGTTAAAAATTTCAGTCTACAATTAACTCTCATGACTAGTAAATTAACCGATGAGCAGATTCCTAATTTTTCATGTTGATGTGTGACTTGAAACAGAATTTGAGAAAGAAAACACTAGACTTTTGGCACATGCCTAACATTTCCTTAGGACTTGTGGTCATAATCATAATATGACATTCTTATGGATATGAATGTCGTTCAGAGTAAAATGGGAAGTTTAAAGTAAAGAAGATTACAGAATAGGTGTCATTCTTTTCGGAACAAACTAAAAAGGAAGAACAACAGTATTTTCCTCTCAAGTTCATTTTCCAAAAGGAATATAAAAAAATTAAGAGGCAAAGATGTTAGAATTTCTGAAAAACTGCATAGTTAGTATATCTGAAAACACATAAATGAAACTGCATAGTGATGACATGTGAAAACACACATAAATTAGCATAGGATATTAAAAAAATATCATAACTGAGGACAAGATTGTTTTGCAATCATCTTGACATTGGGATTGGACATACCATAGCATTTGCTGACAAAAGAGAATGATTTTCATCTGCTTTCTGGTCATTTGCTGACAAAAGAGAATGATTTTCATCTGCTTTCTGGTTTTTGGAGTTCCTCCCCCGTAGGATCGACTCTGGAGTATCACCTCCCAAGACCTCCTGGGCATCTGCAAATGCTCCTGCAGTCTGCTCACTCAATTGCTTCATCAATCCAATAGCATCATAGCTTCTGTCACCTGGGCTCATAAACAGTGCAAGATCCTACGAAGTTTCGAAGTACATAAATAAAAGCCCGGAATTTGAACAGAATAAAAGAGCAAACATAAAGATATTAGTCTCATCGTATAATGCATAATGTAATCTCCAAAATCCTATTTACCTCAAAAGTAAGTTCATTATCAAGTCTCGGGCTTGACAGGAAAGGGGTGAAGATCCATGGAGATTTCCAAGCTGAAGGAGATTCAATACTCCTTTTATAAGGTGTTTCTCCAGATCTGTGGAGAAACAGGATCAATGCACTGTTAATTTTGCAGAACAGAAATGCTGTGGAAAGGGTATTGAAAAAAAAAAAGAATATAAAAAGAACAGCAACTATCTTACATGCTTACAGTCTCAGCTCCAACTCCATTTCCTGAAGTCTCAGCTGAGTTCTCCAAGGCAGTTGATGTGGGAGCAGATTGCATCGATGTAGTGATAACAAAACTACTTCCATCCTTCTTTCCACGTATACGAGGAGAGCAAATAACAGAGAAACATGAAGTCTCAAATGAAGATGAAACAGAACCTTGGTTTGATGCAGCTTCGAGCCGTCTAGCATACTGATTTCCTAGAGCTTTATTACTTAGATTTGTAGTTCTGTCAGAGTTGGCTCCAAAACGATCAGGAGAAAAGAACAGATCACTTGCATTCAGTTCAACTAGAACTCCAGAAGGCTGTTTTATCTGAAACAAGCAGAGCATAAAAGTTATTTCCAATTAAAGGATTCTCTGTCGAATAAGTTGAAAGGGTCTTGCAAGCATATGTAAATCAGCATAGGCAGTTGTCATAATCACATTAAAACTGTGCAAGAATTTTAAACATCAACCCAAAATTAGATTGACTATAAAATATGTTACAGTATCATGCAACAAGAGTAGAAGACTGTAGAGCACCAGCACATCAGAAAAAAATGGAACAAAGGAAATACAGATAGTGAAGATCTTGAATGGAAAGGAGGAAATTTCGTAACATCGAGCTCCAGTTTTTTGATTGTGAAAATTTTTCATTGAATTTTAGTCCACATATTTAATACTCTCTCTTATCCCAATTTACGTGACTTACTTTCCTTATCACACAAATTTCTATCATTCATTGTGGATCACAAGTTTTAAAAGTCTTCCTTTCTTTCTTAAACTCCGTGCCAAGTCAAACTACCTCACATAAAATGGGACGAAGGGAGTATTAAATGGTAATGCTAATATTGATACCACCACCACTCTCAGAAAACACAAAGTGGTGCCAAAAGGAAACAAAATGACTTGATTCACCTTTCCAATTGCATCATTGGCTCCAATCCTTTTGCCCTCCCTTGTTCCTTGATCTTTATATTGGACTTCACCTCCATCTAACTGTCTCCCAGAAGTTCCACAGCTCGAATGTCCATTGCATCCCTTGTCCTCCTCCTTTCGTCCATCTTCAGTTGGATTTATGTTTTCTTTATCTTCAGATGAAGCTTGAAGTTCCACAGTTTGATCCTTAGTTAGGGAAGACATTGCTTTTTCATTTGCAGAGTCGTCAAACATAACATCTAGTCGAGAAAAGTCCTTAGCCAGATTAGAAAATGATTCTCGACGGAGATCACTTTCAAGCTTCTTTCCACATCTCTTTTCTGACAAAGGTGACACCAAATCACGGTGTCGCTTCTTTAATATAGAAGGTGTACTTGTGAAAGTTTTGGCAGCACTTCTCAGGACGGCATCTGGACTACCATCTCTTTTAGGTGAATCCCACAACCTAAATGGAGTAAGACAGTTAACAGAAGTCATCATCAACTGACGTATGCCAAGAGGACTGAACTCTTGCTGTGTATCTGTACCAGATTGTATAAGATCACAACTGAAAAATGGAACATCCAAGCTCGGAAAACGAGGCGGCTCATAGCATAAGGCTCCCCCATCTTTCTTCTCTTCTTTTACAGCTGAATTTCCATTTACCATCGGACATGTTTGAATAGTATTTGAAGAAGTTGAGCCAAAATCATTCACAGAAACTAGCTGTACAGAATCTTTTGTTTGATCCAGTTGATCTTTCAGGAGAGGATCATCCATTATGTTGTCACAAGGACTATCAGAATCAATGGGATATGGAAAACCATCACATTTACTTGTCTGGGACTCATGAGCTGGATGTGAAGGATTATGAAACTGATTTGAGGCAATACCAAACATGAATGAGCATTGCTCTGAAGAAAACTGTGAAGGAACAGAACATGGTTGACAGGATGAAGTTCCCATAACATCTGAACAGAGAGGATTGCAATTTTCTATGGACATATTTCCACCCTCAGAGATCTGATAAATCAAAGAACCCGCAGTTTCATCTACACCATTCATACCAGTTTCCGAAGGGAAGCATTGAGGAATTTCTGCCTCAGGGTATACCATCCTGAAACCCTCCACAGAAGTAAACATTTCATTAGGCTGATGTAATCCCACAACCATGCTCCCATCATTAGTCGTTTCGAACTTCATTCCATTTTGCTGTGGAAAGGATACCATGTCATGATTCTCAGTACCAGTTAGACACTGCATGAAGAGACCTGAAGAATCCTGCATCAACTCCAGAGGAGAAACATTAGGTATGTCATCTGGATTAAACTGCCAATCTTTTCCCATTGATGTTGCCCAGTCATGTGAGAAGTTATGCTCCAGGAGCTTGGATTCGGCAAGTTCACTGGGCACTTCTTCCATTGAAAAAGTAATATCTTCAAAGGCTGGGGTATAGTATTCAGAACACGGTGCTGAACTGGCGCTTGGGTCCTTCCTGTAATTTGAATCCTCCAGCAATTTACCCGCCTCTCTTGTATGTGCAAATGTGTTGCCCATATCACTTGTAGATTGGGAACAGCCAGCAAGATTTGAACCTTGACTGCATTCTGAAACTTCCTCCATTTCTGTTCCTTCTTTACGAACACTATCATCTTCACTGCTCTGTTGCAACTTTATCGAAGAACGGATTGATTGGTTCTGATGGTTGACATTAGGCAGAGCAGGGAACTGAGCAAGTGGTGCTGATGTCAAAAACGTGTCCAATTTCTTTTTGACAGAACTATTCCAGTGATTTTTAATGGCATTATCTGTCCTGAAAAATCATAGAAAAATCTTTACATGTCATATAAAATAGTGAAGGAATTCTCAGTGTAACAACTCAAAGGGAAAAATAAACCAAAAAGAACTCTTGTTCTATAAAAGACAGTGGCTGACAGCTTCAAAGTACCTTCCGGGTAAAAATTTCGTCAACTCCGCCCACTTGTTCCCATAAATTTGATGGGCATGAACGAGAGTCATCTCCTCCTCTTGAGTCCAAGCTTCCTTGTTTATTCCAGGATTTAGATGATTGTGCCACCTGAAAAGATCACTCTCAAAATTATTGTAACATATTCACAAATAAAAGTGGAAATATGAGTTTCATTCTAGGAGAAATTGTCACTTAATTTCAATTATGGTAAATAAAAGAAAATTCAACACAAATGACACCACAAAACTTCTATATTCTTCCACTGGCAAGGATTCCATTGATATACATTTCTTAAATTTTAGTGGGATTTGTCCAAACATTAGTTGATGAACAGCATCTAGCACTTAGTGAAAAGGGTTTAGATGGAAAACAACAATTAAGTAGGTATAAAAGAAAATTAATACTCATCTGGAGTGTAGAGTTCTAATTTAAACTGAATGAGAAAAATTAGAAAGTTGAAAACTCACAAGCTCTCGAAACTTTATTCACAAAAGAAATCTGGAGAAAACTGAAACCATATTTAAGTAAAAAAAAAAAGAAAAAAAAAAAGCAATACATTACATGTATACCATTTAGGAAAACAAAAGAATCAACTTGCTTACCTTTCCCTACATTGTTTTCCAATACGTCCTGGCAAATGTTGAGCAATGGTGGACCACTTTTTGGGGCCATATTTCTTAACTAATTCACCTATGACTTCATCCTCCTGGAAGTTAAGAAGTAAAATAGTTAGTAGCAAAATAAAATACATGGATGCTGCGTGTTCCACATAACCATGTATTATTCAAGCATATGTATTTACCTCTTTAGACCATGGACCTTTGACAAGTTCAGGATTAAGAACCTTCTGCCACCTGTGCAAGCATTGTACATCAGTCCGGTCCTTAAAACATTCCGCTGCACAGAGTAAACTTCTCAAATCAGTACATTCCCAAATGCAGAAGTAGCAATAAGCTGATATTATATAAATAATTTCTGCTATAATGACTGCATGTGTCATGGAACTTCAAATGCAGTTGTAGGTAAAACAATTCAAAGGCAGCATATATATCATAACAGGGAAAGACGGATGCCTCAAAAATCATAATCCATCAATTTTTTTTAAGGAAAATGATAGTGGAGAAAGGTTAAACACACTGGGAAGGAAAACTCATTTAACTAGAACATCGCTAACCCAATGCAAACGATTTATAGTGATGTCGGAAAATATATGACTAACAAGTGAGCAATGAACAGTTGATGCAGAGACAATAGCCGGTGAATCCCAAGCTAGAGTTGCTCCAAACAGACAAGGTTTAGCTCATCCAGAACAAATGTCTTTCTGACTTAGTTCTGCTATTAAGATGCGCAAAAAAGTGAATACTTACTGTCAAATGGAAAACACTGAGAATTTTCATTAAAAGAGAAGTTTCACCCCTTGCAATATGAAATCCTTATTCTCTTTAAAAGCTCCTTCGAGCACATTTCTGCGGTGAATCTCAAAGAACTCAACAAGTATAAACACACATATCCTAATTCCTAAACAGAACTGTCTCCCTAGGAGGACCTCTAGGTCTTATTCTAGAGCTTTGATTAACTTCCAACCCAAAGTAAATGTTGATTTCTGCGGGCTTGACCAAATTTGAGATAAGAAGATGCTTTTGGGCCAACTTTTCAGAGACTTTTACATTATTTTTACTCATTCCATCTTCAACAACCAGTAACTGTGTCCTACACGTTCAACAGCTGCCCTAGTTTGGACCTTCGTTTCTTGAACTAAGATTGACACTTTCGTTCAAAGTATATATTGACTCTAAGCATAAAAGTAGATGAGGTCTTTTGTCCTGAACTATGGCTTAGCACATTATAGTAGGTCAAGACAAATAGAAGCACCAATGCACACGTCACCAAAAAAGTTTGAGTGTAAGATGCTTAGAGAAACAGTTCTGTTCACAGAAACTGACAAATAACTTTTACTTCATGTGTCCATAAAATGACCAGTTGATCACTTCATCCAAAAAAAATTCAAGTTATTGTATAAGCATCAGATTAGCTTTACCGTCTCCTCAAGTGTGATCTACTTAGAAATAACATATTTTACAATCCAACTGCGGAGATATAGTCCTGTTAAAGTGGTGAGATAACATTGCCAACAGCATCTTGTGTAAAAGGTGAAAGATCAGCAGTATGCTCCACGAATGTCAAGCACATTAGGTTAATAAATAACACGATGAGGCAGTGTGTTTACCTATCTTTTTCCAGTTTTTCCCCTTAAAACGTTGGACAGCTTTGCATAGAGTATCATCCTGAAAGGAAAAAAGGATTTATGTAGTTAGCAATATAAAACAAAAAAGTTGAAATGTATACTGAAATTGATGAAACTCCACCACATGTAAAAATGTATAAAATGAAAATCAAAACATAGGGATTGCAGAAGGACATTGAAGTCAACAACTGATGCAAATAAAACTTTAAATAGACGCCCAATCAATAGCCATCTTGCACATAGAACACTTCTGATGTTCTTCCTACATAGTGACATATCAATCAAATTAAATCCTTGACCATTACGCAGATCACCAGATTCAAATTGGGTATCATTGATATGTATTGATCCAGAGAAATTTGCTATATACCTCTTGGAGAAAAGGGGGGAACCAGATATTCTTGTGCTAAATTTATACAAGTAAAGGAGGCTATAAACAGTTGATGGGTAGGAAAGTGGACAAAAACACTTATCCCCAAATATATCACTATGCCTGCCTGCTTCCTACGTGATACAAGTAAAAGAATGAAAGATGTTTTGAGAGCTCAGTAGCTGTAACACATAAACACAAGTTTGTATGTTGATACTTACTAGTTTATACTTACTAGTTCTTTGGACAAACTGAAAGACACAATGTTGATAATCTCTTTTGAGCTCCTACATAATATGGTAACTATACAGACTATAGGATACCTATCTTTTTTTTATCACACGCTATACATATCAGTATTTTCTTATCTATATTGATTAATTTATGTTACTTATTAACAATGGATATTCCCGGGCTAACTTTTTGAGGAAACAATTCCTAGAAAGAGGAATCATACAAATTCAGATATTTTTGTGAATATGAAACGAATACCCTAAACCTATTTAAAGTTTCAAAATATGTAGCAGCTAGTAGTCATCACCAGTGCCTCTGAGAGGAGGATACTTTTTTATTAAATGCATGGACAAATCAACTATACCACAATGCCAAACTTGTTGAAAGCAGAGATATGAATCCTCTAATATATTCTGCTTTATGAGGATTCATCATAATTTGATGCTACACTCCCTTTTTTACTTGTACTTGGACCTACACCTCATAGACACGGACAAGAAATTTTAATTAGGTACCACCATTCCAACCTTATTATATCGTTATAGAAGAACCTGAGAAAAAGTTCCCATTCTAGAAATGGATTACCACCCTCTCCCAACAAAGAAAAAAAAGTTTGTGTGCAAGTAAAAAGGAACAAAAAGGAAAAGAAAATATGTTTAAAAAAATAGCAACTTGAATGCATAAAATATCGACTTGTTCTCTGCAGAGGAAGTGCCCACTTACTTCTTCAGGAGTCCACTGCCCCTTTGTGGAACGTCTCGTAGGACCGCTAGTTCTCCTGTTTACATTAGCACCAGATGAGTGAGTAGTTCAACATTCCACAGACTATTTGAGTGAGATTTACCACAGTAGACTATATTTGAACTTAAAATTCATCTAAATAGCCTTTTAATGTTCTGTCCACTAAAAGACTATATCTGAACTCAAATTTCATCTTAATAGCCTTTTAATATCCTGTCCACTAAAAGACTGAAGAGTTTCTGTAGCACAGCATGAAAAAAATTCAATAAACAAAAATGCACAAAATCACATAATGGCACTTAAATTATGACACGAAAGAAGCAATAGTCCAGTGCTTTGAAAATTACCCATGCAAAGGTCGAACTCTTTGGTAACTACTGCTAGTGCCATCTGAAGGAGTGCTGATTCTATCACTTTCCATGGTTGTTTGACACAAAGACAAATCTGCATAACCCAACACCCAAAGGTCGATAATTTTCTCCAGAATGTCTTCCCCAATTCATTATATGCCACCCTAAGATGTGGGCTCTCCTACCTGATCTTATGACAAAATGAGAGGACAAGGGGTCAGAGCAGATCGCAACGTAATGGTGCTAAAAAGCATGAGATATATTAAAGAAATAAGAACCATTCAGAAAATTTCCTGTGGAAGAGGAGAAAAAGAAAATATACAAAAAGGCCTGGACTGCTTTGTTTATGATTATGCCACATCTGCTTTTTCATGAACAAACCAGAAGTCCCAGTTTCAGCAATTAGGAGTCTGCTGGATGCTAAATTCTTTATAGTTTACGAAGTACACTAGATTTTAACTTTATGTTGTTCAAATTTGTGCAACATTCAAATTCTATAATTGTTCAAAACAATTCAAACAAACAAAGAAAAAGATATAGCATATGAATTCTGTCTGGATCAACAAAAGAAAAGAAATCATCCACCCTAGACACAAGCCCTTCAAATATTATAAGCAATCAGCTGCTTCTTTTGGGTGTTATGACCAGGAAGACAAGAAAGATTACAATATAATCTAATATAAGAAAGATTACAATATAATCTGATATAAGAAGCTTAAATAAACTAGTTTGTTACAGAATTTAAAAATCTGTTATCAACTCATTAATCTTATCTTTTTGTCTTTTCTTTGAAGCCTAAACTAGCATTTTTAGATTTTCTCCCCTTACAGAAAATCCCCGTGCACTAAGCTCCTACTGTGCGCAAGGTCCAGAAAAGGGCCAGACCACAAGGGTTAGATTTTATCCCCTTCTGATGTTGTCGTCTTCTTTTGATTAATAAATTTCAACATCACCTGGGTACAACTACTAGAACAAAGTAAAGTGAAGACACAGCTCCCTTAATAACTACAGTCAGTTTTCATCTATGTGGCTCAGACTCTCCAAAAATGTTCCCCCACCCATGTCGAATCCTCCAAAAATGCACTACTCTTGAAGGATCCAACACACATCCGTCCACATTTTTGAAGAGTCCGACCAACATAGGTTTTCATTGATACCACCAATCACTGGATTGAGGGTTTAGTAAGAATTAAACAGACAAATTTAGGGAAAATATACACAACCAAAATCAGCAAAATCACAGTGTTTGGTGGTATCACAGTGATTTGACTAGTCTGACCAACATAGATTTTCATTGATACCACCAATCACTGGATTGAGGGTTCAGTAAGAATTAAACAGACAGATTTAGGTAAAATACACACAACCAAAATCAACAGAAATCCCAAAGCAAGATAAACAAAAAGAAACTAATAAAATGATCAAACAAAAGAATCTGATCAAATTAGGGTTCAAGATACCATCTTTTAACAACAACAAAATTCAAACTTCACAACTACTCAAGTACCAAGAAATCGTAAATTAACAAATCCAACCATAAAAAGACTAATTCAATTCAATCAAACCCAAAAACCATAAAAAAAAAAAAAAACAATCACCCATTATACGAAAATCTGCACTTACCGAACACAACTTCAAAATATTCAACCAAACCAATGGAATAATGAGAACAAAACACATTTGCAGATCGATCCCAAACACGATAAAAAACAAATTCAGAAACGAATTTGAAGATCTAGAAATGAAGTGAGAGAAATTCTAGAGAGAGAAAGAGAGAAGTGGGTGTGTTTTTGTTGTTGGAAGAAAATAATGAGGAAAAAAACGGTCTGTTAGGAATTCAAATGTTAAAGAGGGCGGACAAGTTATTCGAAAACCCTATATAACGATTTATGGTTTCAAAAAAATAGTGAGACTGAGTCAACGGTGGATGATGTGTGTGCGGAATAATCTCAGCCGTTGGATTGGTTTTATATTTGGTAAATTTTCAAATATTTTCTATACCAACGGGCAAGTTTATACTTGCTACCTGCTTTTGTCAAGAAATGCACTTTAAAGTACTTTTTCTTTTTTTAAGCAGGCTAGTTTAGTTTTAAAAATTTAAAATATAATTCTAACAAATGCTTGTGGTGAAATAGATGGGAGCAAAGAAGGTCTCTTTCATCACGAGCATTTGTACAAAGAAAGAAGCTTCATACAAGGGGGTTGGAGTGAAGGTTATTTTATCTTATTTAGGTGGGTCAGTAGATTTATGTTCGGATAGAGGCGAATAATGAGAAGATATAAAGGAATGAATGATGTCAATCAACTCGACTAAATAAAAAAGACAAAGAAAGTTGTGTTAAATTTGTAATTTTTCAATTGATTCGCACACGAAAGTCTTTTTTTCTTTTTGAAAAGTCGGATTCCTTGAAAAGATAGCATATCATAAGTTCCTTCAATAGATAAAACGATTCCTTTCACTTATGAATCTCAAACGGTTTAATCAAGGTTACTACACAAAGATTTTCAGATCATTTCTTCGAATTGCTCTCCATTTTGAGCTGTATTTTATTATTAAAAATAGGGGGAAATGACAAATATACCCCTGAACAATCGTAAATGGTATGCAGATACCCTTTGTCATATTTTTGGGACATTGATGCCCCTGCCGTCCAAAAACTAGAGTATATATGTCATTCACTCTAACATAAGACTAAATAGGGACATGTGGCACAATTTTATCAGTCGATCTGATATTTAATAAATGTCGGTTCGATGGATTAGATTATGACACATGAATGTATGTTAGTATAAATGGTATATATGCTCTAGTTTTTGGACGGCAGGGGCACCAATGTCTCAAAAGTATGATGGAGGATATCTGCATACCATTTACGATAGCTCGGAGTATATTTGTCCTTTTTCCCTTGAAAATATTATAATTTGATGATGATTTTAAAGGACAATTTTTCTTATGTCATATCAAATTCACATCACAAAAATCGATATCGATGCAAATCAAAGGTGTAATCGTAACACCACCAAATTTTATGTCCGTTGATTTTAAAACTTTTACTAAAAAAAGGGATTACTTCCCGCTAACTTTTTTTCCCTAACACTAAACCAATGAAGGATAGAGATTTATTTTCTCCCATTGAGATATCACAAAATTGTTTTTTTCAGTAATCAATAGTATGGCCCAGAGGCGGAGCTAGGTGGTGTTCATGGGATCGGACGAACCCACTAGCTTTTTCGTAGACCATGTATTTGTATTAAAAAATCAAAAAAAAATATGTATATTAACATGTGAACTCTCAAACAAAATTAATTTAGAACTCCAAACTCCTAGTTTTGACTCCGCCTTTGTCTGTATGGCTTAAGTACTAAAGAATGATGACTGGGAGCTAACCATTCAATGATTTGCAGTTTTATTAGCATAAATAAATTAAAAGATACTCATCACTAATACGTTAAATTGTGCTAAGAAATTAAAGTGGTACTTTGGCATATTTTTAATTTTTCAAAATATCATACTAGAAATGTGTAATTTTGTCCTTCTAATTGACGTAAAAATTTTAAAATATTGACTGATGTTCTTTCTCGGCCAATTTGAATAGTGTGGTTTATAACGGTTTAATTACGATACTTATGATCAGATTGTTATATTGCCTTTTTATTATATATATTTTGAAATAAGTGAATTGCTTGAATTTTTAAAATTTATATTCTACATCCTATTCATCAAGATAAAATTTCAACGAATAAAATGTAATCTGTACCGACTTTTTTCAGTAGCATTTGGTGTATGAATAAATTGTTGAAGGATTGAATATTTTCAATAACATTAAATTGGTAAAGTTAATGATTAAATTTTTGACGACTTTAATCATCAAAATATTAAAATGCATTTGTTTTATTTTCAATGACTTCTTATTGAAAACGAAACGAAAAGTTATTTGGAGTTAAAAGATGGAATTAGAAACTATTTAGAGCGGAATAGAACTAATAAAACTATTTGAAACTTAAAATAAAAATTGAATTAAAACGAACTCTTGCTATAAAATGTTCCCAACAAAGTCAAAATACCTTCCTTTAATTTTTACCCACTTCTTTCCCTAAAATCAGATATCTATTTGATCATAAAATTTTGTGAAATTCTCAAAATCTATTTCAGATTTCTTTTTGACCCAAAATATAATTGTTGTCCTATTTTAAATTTTAAATCATGTCTCAAACATTTGTATTTTATATTATAATTAAAAAATAAGACACAAGATTGCCAATAAAAATAAGGGGAAAAAACTTAAGTATACAACTTAATAATTTTAATTACACGAATATAGCACTACTGTTTTTTTTCAATTGTAAAAATTATAATGTTTTTTTTGTTCATATTAGTTTAATACAAGTTATACAAGTTTGATTCATACAAGTTTCTTTCACAGATCAAACGTTATCTGGAGAGGATTTGTTACAGAATTATTATAAGAAATATCATTAAAGGAAGAAATTTAGTAATAGATATAAGGAGAAATTAAAACAAACAATTTTCGGTAATAATGCAAGGCTAACAGCCTAACACTACATATATAACTTTAGCAAATTAACCAAAAAAAAAACAATATGGGACTCCATAAATCACTCTTTTAACACTTTGTTTGAATGGTTGTTACGAATTGTTATTATATTTTTCTCGTTACATAATGTCAAACATCGAAATCAATGTTACATAAAATGAGCCTTTTCGTTGTTACCTAACAATGGATTTAAACTATAAAATGAGTCTTTTCGTTGTTATCTAATAATGAATTTAAACTATGAAATGAGTTTTTTCGTTGTTACCTAACAATGAATTTAAATTATATGAAACAACAAAATTTAAGTAACAATCAAAACAAATATCATATTTATAATAACCATCCAAACAAGTAATAATATTCTAAACTTGGGTTTTCAAGTAAAGCTCTCTAACAATTTTAAAAAAACAACACAAATATTTCTCTTTTTTTTTTTTTGAGATATTACATAATTTAAGCCTAGTAAAATCTAAAGGAATTGATTTCACTAGATAAAATTTGTTGTAGATTCAATTCAACCATGTCGGACCTCCTTGGTGATGTATTTCTTCTTGAAGGAGGGTTACTGAGCACACAACAATCGGATCTCCTTGGTCATGTATTTCTTCTTGGAGGAGGGTTGCTGAGCATACAACAAACAATGTTTATTATCTATTTCACTATGCTATTTTTGACAAAGTTTATTCGTCTAGGATCAATACATATAATGTAGAGGATTTTATACACTATTTTTTAATGTCAAATCCCTCCATCATTCGAGCAACCAACAAAGAGAAAGCAAGAAATCATCCTCTTTGCAAAGGGCATCTATAACATGTTTTACATATTACATAAGCCCGAATTCTTATACAGAGAAACCACGGTCGAAGATAAATCTAATACATCAAGTCAACATCAAGTTTTATGACATTGTTAAACTCAAACCAAAAACATAAGAAAGCCATAAAAAAAATATGAACAATATAAAGTGATGATGAAGTGAAGGAGGCAGAGAGGATAATTTATATGAGAAATATAAACGTGTGGAGGAGCTAGGGTTGCTTACATATCTGATTCTTGTGAAATGACACTTTTGTACATTCTAGAATATTCTTTTCTAATATAGTTGCTTTAGCTTTCCCAAAATTGCATAAACACACCTATACTTGCGTAATATGACAGTTTTGTTTTGACAAAAATGTACAAAAAGCAAATGTTGTTTACTACTACTATGTTCATATTTATATATATTTATCATTTCATAAAATCAAGCCATAAAAGACATGTTTATTAGTCATATTATTAATTAATGTTCATTTATTGAAAAATTTAAACTAAAAAATATACTAAATAAGGATACAACGGTAAACTTACCTAGTTTTTTAAGAGGCGTGAAACTTAAAATGATAAGTTGATAACAAATAAATAGGAGCGGAGGGAGTATAAAAGGATTGTTTCTTTTTAAACAAATTTAATTAGAGATGTATATTATTAAATTAATCTTTGAAACTCTAAATTTGATTACTATTATCTCTATTTTAAAATACTTGTCATAATTTTCTTTAAGAATCAAACGATATGAATATTGATCGACATTTTGGAGTTGGAGGTCTAATAGTAGTCACATCAAGTCCTCCCCCGCTTACTCAGAATAGCTAGCGAGAGGAATACTACTGATTATCTATGAAAGAAGGCTTTTAAGAATGAGAAAAATATTATCTTCAAGATAAAGAGGTGTACATTTTAAAATCATATTGATATAAGAAAAATTATAATTTATATTAATAGTTTTCATATAATTTTTTAATAGATAAATTTTAATAGTAAAATATTGAACTAATCAATAATTTGATCCTAGGCGGTACTTGTCTAATTTAAGCAGTGCCCAACAGGCAACAACTGGAGAAAAAAAAAAGTACTGCCCAATAGATTCTCCTAATTGTTCTCATTTATTCTTCCCTTCAAGTATATGGCATGAATAAAAAAATTCAAAGGAAATATTTATATTTTTAAAAATATTTCATAACGATGACTATGGATATTTTAAATTTATTTTAGGTCTTTAATTCTAAAATACAAAAAATATTTCCAAAACAAAAGTCATATTATATGGGTATTTAATATCACTAAACCTATATTTTAAAAAAGGTTACAAAATCTCAGTTAATTCTACAAACCAATTTAATTTGTCACTTTTCAATCAAAACCAAACACAGATGTTACCTTCACATTTCGATTTTCAAGAGTTAATTTAACTATTTATGGAAGTTAAATTAAATTGGACTAATTAATATTCTAATATTTAGGTTTAAATATTGAGAAAATGGCCAAAAGCACTCCAAAGCTATTATCGAATTTTCAACTACACACTTATTCTTTACAGGGGAGGGGTCATATCACCCCCCCCTGAACCTTTTAAAAGTGAAATATTTAGCCCCCTACAAACTCACGCCCAGATTGTATTAGGTAGTAGTCAACATGCGCTGCCACGTAATATTACCCTTTTTTTTTATATAAAAAACTTAATTATTCTTTTATATTTTACTTTTTTTTTGTTTTATATTTTCATCTTCTCATTTTCTCTTCCTTTTCCATTCCTCCATTTCTTTTCTTTGAAAGCTTCTGCAGATTTGACGACTACCACTCTTCGACGTTCATCAAAATTATACCTGCTTGCCGGAATAAAGGTACCAGACTTGCAAAGAGACTAGTATTGATTTAAATTTAACTATGTTGATATGAGAAACTCAATTAATGTTTACAACAATTTCAATAAATGGGTCTTCTTCATTAAAGGGTTTGTTACCTAATGATTTCTTTAATGAATTCTTCTCCATTAATTGAATCTATTACTTAGTGAACTCCTCCATTAATGACTACTCTAAAGTTCGATTCTTCCAACTTTCAATTTTAATTTTGATTTTGAGCTACCAACAAATTTTCAAAGTGATGAAAAGTGGAGATATGATTAAAAAAAATATGTGATTTGAAGATGAGAATTGACTTAGTGATGAAAAGTTGATGAGGGCTATGACCTGGTGGTCGACGTGAGCCATTGCCGGTGTCCGGATCTGATGAAAGATTAAAGGGAAAAGATAAAAGAAGGTAAAAAAATAAAAGGAAACATAATTTATTTTTAAAAAAAATAGAATATTAATATGAAATAAATTAAATATTTATAAAGTTAATATTTTAATTATTTTTTTATCTCACTCTCCCAAAGAGAGTGAACTACACCTTCTTTGCCACTTCAAGATTTAGGGAGCAAATAATTCCACTTTAAAATAGTCCAAGAGGGTAATAGAACCCCCGTGACGTATGAATGTGTAGTTGATATAGATTGGGGAGCTTTTGACCATTTTCCCTTTAAATATTCTTAAACTATCCGAAAAATATTATAAAGACTGATTTTCTTCTGTTTAAGTGATTATAGTGAACTCATTCCTCTAAATGCTCTAATATAAAACCCAACCAAAAAAAGTATGGAGACACTTTTAACAATGTTAAAAGTAAATATATCACTTTTGACTAAGGAACATTGAAAATGTAAAACATAACTATTTTATGATATTGTGACATAAATTAAGGCACAAAATTGCAACACATTACGAAGATGAAAGTATATCATCGTAGTAATGTGAAACAAGATACGTTGAGAGAATTCATCGTAAATGGTACAAAAGATAGAATTCCTCATGACCTAGTTTTCTGGAATTTGTTTGGGCGTCCACCAAAATCGTTTCCCCTTCCACGCGAATGCTTCCCACCTCTGTTGAACCTTCCTCCCCTATATAATGAACAACAACAATAGTATCAATCAAGGGATAACAAGTTCTCAGTTGTGGCTTTACATCACTCATTCAAGTGCTAGAATCAATCAACATTCATTGATGCATGCACTTTCATCTTTTCATTTTAGTTTTGTGGGTACTTGAGCTAGACGATACAAAGAGTTTATATTATTAAGCACCAACACACTGGACCTAACAACCTAATATGCTTTGAAACTACAACAGCGACCAAGTAACATGTTCAATGATCTATGGTTATCTTGTTTCAAGAACTTACCCATTAGTGGGATCATATAACCTAACATGTTTTTTTTGAGAAAGAATGCAGCAGAATAATATTATGACAGCTAAGGCTTACCTTCCCCTATTCCCTTTAAAGTCACGGCGTTTTTCCTGCTGGCTGTTACGGAACATAGTCCAGTATTCCCTCTCAGCATCACCTGATTAAAAAGTAACACACAAGTAACTATCTTGTTATAGAGGCGATTCACACACAAAAGGATAAGATATAAATAATGAAAACGAAATAAATTAAAGAAAGTAAACTGTGCTAATTGAAGTGCGGAGTCAAAAACAAAGGTTTATTTGCACAAATAAACATTGGACGATTGATACTATTAATGCAATTCTAGATATAGAATAAAAGCACCCACCAGTAACAGGGTCCAAGGCAGCAATGAAATTTTTCACCACCAAACCACCTTCCTCAGCAAGTACACCAGCAGCACGTGCTTTCTGTGCAGCCCCTTCACTTTCAAACCTTATATATCCTGATTCTGCTCCAATCGCGAAATCAATGAACTGCACAAGAAAACCCATGAAACTACAAATGTCACACTATGCTTTCCTGATGCATTTACAGTTTTATTTGACCTAGATATCCTGATCTTACACAACTTCCAGGAAAAACAACCATTATGGAAATGTGGACAGAAAACATAAAAACATGGTATCATGTCCTCTAATACACAAGTATTCTCTAACTTCTTTGAGAAAGGTATTTGTGTCCTTAATACACAAATATGCAACTAAAATAAATTGTATACAGTTTCATTAATTTAATATGAAATCCCAGCAAAATGCCAAGTAAATTAATAGATTTGGATTGCTAATACTTCTGTTCCACAATTGCAACTGATTTAATAGGCACAAAGAGAGTTTATCCAAGCAGGAAGAAAACAACAACATTCATTTTGCTAATCCAACAGAAGGATAAAAAAGAAACAGCAATAAATAATATGAAGAAATTACCCTAAGAACAACATATATATAAAGCAAAATGATTTATCAAAAGAAAAACATATATAGAACAAAATAATGCATATATAATTAGAATGAAGAAGTATCAAATAAATAATTAAGGAGAAATATTACCTTCACAGTACCAAATTTTTGGAATATGCTCTTCAAGTCTTCACGCATAACGATATCTTTGTTATCCTTGCAAGCAGCAATGGATAATTTTTCTTCAGCTGGAGCTTGCTCATCATCTTCAGTTGGACTGTCCATGGATTTCTCGGCAACTTCAGGATTCTGAACATCAGTCTCCCCATTTCCATCCTCTGCATCTTTTTTATCACCCTTCTCAACATTTTCATCATTGTCTCCATCTTTAATACCTTCTGGCACCTTCTCATCTGTCATTTCAACATTGTCTTTTGTTGCATCTTTGTTGCCTCCTGTTTCAGGAGCACTTGCGCTTTCAGTAGCCAGTTCATGATTACCATTCTGTTCTGTAGAGCTTTTAGCAGAGATTCTCTTCAACTTAAATGCAATGATCAAGCCCTTTGGATAGCTGCCACCATCACATCTATTGAGTTAACCACATGCCTAGCATGCTAATAGAATTCCAAATTATTAAGGACTACTTAACAGAAGTATTATACTCACTCTAGCTCCGAATTCGAATTATTTTTACTATTTGGACCACTACGAGGATGGTTTTGCTCAACTTCTTTCTCTTCAATGGCTCTCTCAACATCAAAATCTTTCCTGAATAACCACAGATCAGCAGTATCTATGAGGAATCATTAAAAGGAATTCATTGCAACAACTACAGCTTAAAACAATGGAAAATTATAGTTCAAAGCAGTGGCTGGCCATCAAAATGAGACATATCATCCCACTGGAATCAAGTCATGGTCATGATCTACGATTGTTAAATAAAAACAGATCTTATTTACTTGCTTAAAAGTGAGCTACCAGGTTACATAGCCAAAGTTTGGACATGTTAAATCGAAAGAGCACATTTTATAACTTATGAACCCCCTAGGACAGCAAAGCCCAGACAAATAGAATATAAGATCCCACCTCTAGGGTTTAGCTCAAATTGCAAAGATTGAGGGACTTATGACTTAATTCACAAGTTTGAGCGGTGTGCCAAGTGAACGAAGTCTGGTATTTAGGTGGGGAAGGATGAAGGGCGGGTTCATTATCCCGATTTTCAGAGGCTGCAGTTGATCATAAGTGTAGACTGCAGATTGATTACTTGATCAAAAGAAACTAGAATATAAGATCCATAGTTCCCCAGAACAAACATTAATAGACTATACACAATAGATTACTAAGCACTAGTGACGTCAATGACTCCCCATCAATGCACACAGGAGGCCAAAATAAATAATATCCCATCCCCCCACAGCAAATTCCATTGAACGAGGGTTGGATTTGTTAAAACAAGACATTAGGAGTTTGAGAAACAAATACATGTATTGAAAATAATGGTTGGAAGATGTAAACAAAGTACAAAAAATGTGTAGTACTATGTATTAATATATTCAATTTTATTTAATTGGACCTTTCCACCTACACTGTTCCCTTACTCTTGTTATTATTATTATGCTAGTATTATCTTATTCTTCAATCAATTATGATTGTTGTTCCTTTTACGTGGTAATGTCTATAATATTAATGTTGGTACTTTTCTTTCTTCAATATTTTCCTTATAGCTTTTGACTCTTGCATTTCTTTCAAACATGTTCTGAGAAACAACTTACTTGAGCCAAGGCTCTATCAGAAACAACCTCTACCCCACAAAGGTAGGGTAGGTTTTGTGTACACCCCACCCTCCCCAGACCTCACATGTGAGAATATACGGGGTATGTTATTGCTGTTGCTTGGACCTTTCCAACTACCGAAACCAGTAATATTTTGAGAAATGAAAAAGGGTGAAACAAAATGCAACAGGTGGAGCATGTAAAATAGGTGCAGCAGTCCTTTAGTACATAAGGTTCAATATTGCAAAAGGAAGCCTAGCCAACCAAGCAAAACTATAGATTATACAAGAGCAAAAAAGCCCCCACATAGTGAGTCTCTAAGAAAAGCAGCATCAACTCCTCTCCCCTACTCCTCATAGCCAAAATTATGTTTTCGTTTCAAAGATAGACAAATCATTGAAGGCAGAAATCCACCAATATATGAGAAGTGTTTGTAATGTTAGTTGTTCATACAGATGATATGCCACTATAAGTTAACTCTAAAATAACGTACAAACCAAAATGCCCCATATTGTCATAGAATAAAAGGAAGTAACACCACAGAAAAACACCACTGTACTCTTAAACTACTATGGTTTCAGCCAATGTATAACAAGCTTTCTGTCGCTTGCAAAACCAGAGGATGAGGAAGACATAGAAGAAAATTTGGAAGACTCCCTCGTTGCATTATATAAACTAATTGGTTGGAAAGGAACCACAGATGTTTCAAAGTAAAAGAACGTAGTATATAACTTGAGAAAAGATGTACTGCCTTCAAATTTTGGCGCAATGCTGGATTTCATGGGATCATTACAGATATAATAGGATCCCAGCCCAGCTTTTCTAGGATAGTAGAGATAAGTGTTGTTCTTGGTGTTTTATCTTCATTAGTAAAATTAACTTACTAATTAAAAAAACTTACTTTGGTTTCAGTTCTAATTCAACTCCTCCATAAACCAAGTTTTGCTTCACAATGTTAACCGCATCTTCCTCATTGGAGAACTCAACAAGAGCAGTGCCACAAAACACCCTTTTGTCAGCTACATGACGAGGCAGTCTCACACTGTTAACCTAAAGAAGCAGCAAACAAAAATCATTGACTGGCAGCACACATTTTACTATGTTGGCTAATCTTTTTTTCATGCAGTACCATTTTGGAATATCAATGCAAGTAATGCAAACTTCACAACGGTCAGGCAGAATTAAGGATATATCTCAAACAATACTATATAAAATGTACTGGAACACCAAAACAATTTCAATAGCTGCTCATCAGGCAGAGAGTGGAGAAAATGTTTCTTTACAAGGAATAACCCCACACAATCTCTCTTTTCTCCTTTTTAACCAATAGTTATCAGTCTTACAAATAGAATAAAGATACCAAATTTCATCACAAGTAAGGCAAGAATAACACTTGCAAAGTAAGGCAAGAGCAAAGTTACAGATATTACCTTGCCATGCTGACCAAAGAAAGACTCCACGTCTTCCAGCTTGACACTGTATTCCAAAGGGGATGCAGCAATCGTCCTTACATCAATTTGCTCAATAACCTCCTCAGGCTTTGCAAGCTCACTGACTCTACCAACTTTCTTCCCTATAATAAAAACCAAGTACAATCAGCCAATTTACTAAGTGATCAAAGAGAACAACACATTAATTAGCAAAATCAAACAAGGAACCTACCATCTTCCGAAATTTTAAGAAAAGAAGAAGCTTTTAAAGCTTCAGCAACAGCTTGTACGGTATCATCTGATATATCTTCTGGCTTTGCCACCCCCAACTCCAAGTGAGACCTCATCCGTGAAAATGAACATATCAAAGCTAAACTTACCACTATAAAGATGTAGTTAAGTGCAACAATACATTTTATCCACACAAACATATAACAAAACAATCCCTAGTATCCATTTGGATCCATTTCACTCCAGTACCCAGTATGATGACGATTCTTTGAAAATTGGCTGGTTTTATTTTGCTAGTCTACTTACTAGAGCTCTCCTCCAATATCTGGTTTGGCACCAACAGAGTTATTCAGAAATACATACAATTCCATATTTTAGGTGAGTTCAAAAAATGTACAAATCCTTTTGATGTTGTGCATATACTTACTGGATTTCAAAAGACTTGCACAACTTACCGATCACATTATCAACAACATTCTTCCAATACCTCAATGATTCTACCTATACTTTTTAAAACTCTCTTAGTTTCAATTTGTTTGTCTTAGTTACTATCTGGACATGGACAGTGAAAGGATATTTTCTTTAATGGAACTTTTTCAAATACTTCTAAATATTTTGAATTGTTAATCATTGTGACTTATAATACTTTTTATGTACCAACATTTGTTAGTTTGACCCTCAAAACTCCTAATCAAGCCAAAACAAATCGAAACGAAGGGAATAATTTTTAAGGTTAAAGACTTCATCTTTGGCAGAAATGTCAAATAAGTCGAAGCTAAACTTACCAATATAAGTCCTTTGATTAAGTCCTAAGTACATTCTAGTGACAAAACCATATAATTCCATAGTTGGTTGAGTTTATAAACATACAAGTTCCTGTGCATATACTTCCTCTCAACAAACAACTTATTCACAATATCAACAACATTCTTCCAAGACCTCAATAACTCTATTCAATTTTTTTCATCATTTTTTTTGTTTAAAAATTCAATCCTTAGTACAAATGACAAACAAAATCAACATAGACCCAAAAATAATTAAGTAAACAATCAGATAGAGAGTTCATATGGTTAAAAAGGATACACCCATCTTCGCTTTCTTCCACAGTTTTCCTGAGAAACCCATCTTTTGGGAGATTACTATCACTGAAGTAAAACTCAACCTTCATGGAAAATTGGTTGGAAAAAGATAATCAGATGACGATAGAAGATACAGTGAGATTGACAGCAAAACATATAAAACCCAGAAATACTAACCTGACGAATGATCTTCTTGACAGTTTCTTCGTTCAAAGTTTTAGCCATTGTTGTGATGGTACAACAGAGGAGAGAAAACAAGCGTCTAGGGTTTAGGGTTTTGGAAGAGAAAATTTACTTTGATTTGAAGTTTATTAAGGCAAAATTGGGTCGGGTCGGGTCGGGTCGAGATCAAGCCACCCGGTCCATCAAGAAATATAGACAGTATTTGAAGATATATAAGAGATGAGAGTAGAGAGATTTTTTTATACTTTTTTCGATGTGAGTTTTTTATGCTTTTATTTATAGTGTTTATCGAGATATATAAAACATTGTTATAATATAATATTAATCATGGAAATTAGGAGGGAGGTTAAAGAGTGTGGGAGTTAAATTTATAATGGTGAAGAGTAATGGAGGATTAACTACACATAATGGAGAAGGATAGTGGGAGTAACTTCTTACTAGTTATAGACCGTTACTATAATTTTGTTATCTCATAACACTCTTCTTTTAATGCTATATATGATGTGACATGTTAAAATTTTATTAGAAAAAATTATATCTATATTGTAATACACATTTTTATTTGCATGGTTAATAACTTTTACAAACTTGACGTATTTTCCTCATCATAATGAGAACATCGCTTTATATTTAAGAGATAAAAAAAAATAGCAATCAATCATATTTACATTTTATTGAAGATTGTGATTAAAAAAATTGATAAAATATATTTTATTTATTTCATTTGATATAAAAAAAATTATTTGTGTTGCGTAAGTATCATCATCTTCATACAATACTAAAATCATAACTTTTTAAAGAAAATCATTTGCATTTGAATAATAGTCACACTTGATCATCTTCTAAAATGAATGATATGGCATCATTCACATAATGCACATTTACAATTTCTTTGAGATCAAATTTTATGTATATCGCTCTACACCAGTAAAATATTAACACTATTTATTAAAATAAATAACTTTATATAATAATTTCTTTTATAACATATTTCAATATATTCATCATTTTCATGAGGGATACATGTTATTTATTGATATCATAACTATTGGACTACTCAATGAAATCACTTTAATTCATATAAGAAATTGATGAAACTTCATTTACTAATTCTCGGAAATCTTTATATTCTTCAAAACAATTTAAATCATTCAAGGAAGAATTTATATATAAACTTCACTAGCTAAATGGAAGATATTATGAATTTTTATTGATAACTTATCTGAATACTTATGTAACTAATATGATACTATAACGAAAAGAATTTTAAGTGATATAAATTGAAAAAAAAAATTGTAACGAATTGTTGATGATTAACCCAAAAGGAGCTTGTTTTGTTAAGTTTGCCTTGTAAAAATGCCACATCAAAAAACAAATGTGTCATGCGATAAAAAAGAGTGAGGAAAATTAGCACACATGTTGGTGTTGAGCTCCACATCTATGGGTAGTTGAGTCCTTGCTCTCGTTATATGATTTTGTGCAATCTTCTCTTCACGAGTTCACTTTTGAAGTTGAATTAAATCAAGATCTATTTTGTTAACATGATATTGGAGCCAAATTCATTTGAGTACGATATGGACGTCCGCGTATCATGCAGAGTTAGGTTGAATTAAGCCTAAGATTCATTTCTTGACATGGTAGAGTTAAACTCAACCTAATTCATTATTGGATATGATGTTGGGCACTGACCTTATATTGTCCATACTCCAAATGTCCAGTCTTGAGCGCGAAGGAGTTATCAGCGGGCAGTTAGGTCCTTATGTCATCTTTGACTAGTCCTCACTCATGAGCTATCTTTTGGAAATTTGAGTTGGGACTCAATCCGTTTCTTCACAGTATGGCGTGTTTAGTATGAAGAAACATATTTTTCATGGTAAAGAAGTGGATTTCTTACTTATTTTATAGTATTTGGTAAATAATCAAAAAAAAAAATTCATAACATTAATATATAATCTAACAGAACACAATGAGAGTGGAGGTTCAATGGTAGTGTGGGTTGGGATGGTCAAGGGGTGAATGTTGGGTGGATGAAGAGGAGAGAATGAACTTGAAATGTCCGTTGTGAAAGTTGCCTTCCCTACACTTTATCTCAGACTTTTCACAACATGACTACTCATGGTTTCCACTTCCCTCAACATCTTCTCTCCATTTCTTTCTAGTTTAGACCACAAACTCTTGAGATACCACATCACCTATGTGAACCAGGAACTACTAACACTATACCCTGGAAACTAATGCAAGTTAAGACCTTCATCATAGTTAAGTCAATGTTGGTTGGATCCACTCTGTTCTTTCAAAGCTGGAACACATGGAAGGCAGCATATAGAAAATGAATGTTGAGTATCAACTGAGTGCCAAATCATTTCCTACCATTCCAACAATTGACTTTTGGGTTCTGTAACATTCCTTTTCCAACATGTACCATGTAAGAGACCACATATGCAAGCTGACCAATAAGAAGCTGCACTCCATATGTAAGTCAAAAAGAGAGAAAAAGAAAAACAATCAAGTGCTCCTCCTAATCATAACAAGTCATCTTCACCATTAAATTCAAAACACTGGTTTTACAAGTAAACTTCTGCTTGAACTCCAACCCATATGCTCATATACCCCTTATTAACAAACAAGTTCGGGCCTACAAAGATCAATTTGATCATGTTTGAATAAGGACCATAATTGTTTCAAAAGAACACACAGCATTTCAAAAGATCACCTCACCCCCATGCCCCAGCCCCCTATTCTTCCGTTTTCTTCTCTGCATTCTTCTTAAGCAGCTTCTCATTTAGTATTTTGTAAACAAGGCAGCGATTGAAACAATTAAATCCATTTGATTTTGCATTCACATGAAGTCTTCCTCCATCTCTTGCAGGGACTTGTTAGCTGACGCAACGTCTTTGTTAGATGTCATCTTATCAGCAACCATCAAATTTTTGTAGCTCCTCATTTCAGCCTGTCTTTCCTTTTCAAGCCTATCCATATCCTCTCGTCGTTTCTGATAATTCAAAATGGAAAAGATATGATATAAACATGTACATCAGAATGCACTAAAACCTTCAAACTGGATAAAGAAGTTCGACTGCATATGTAAGAAACTATAGCAGCAGGAAAAGCTACAACGTAAAGCAAACATGGCATGAAATAAAAACTAAAGAACCTACCCTAAAGCACAAGATACTAAAAAGCAAAAGGCTATAAAATTGTAAAACTTATCTTTCTTGTCTTTCTCATTCCATACTTATTAATGGAGGGCATCAGTTTTTGTATCAAGTTGAGCAATTTTCTCCAGAGTACTATATCACTCAAAGAAAATCCAGGGGGAGTAATTATAGACTATAAAGATGTGCAAAGATAGGCAACAATCATATCGACCATTGTGGGAAAATATAGTAACCAACAACCTAGTCTAGTCTTTATATCAAATCCCAATTACAAAATCTACATAGAACTAGTCATCGTCAGTCTTTTTTACCAAGTCAGTTCCACACAATTAAAAAGAGACAGGTTACACATGTTCAATAAGGTGTGATTCCAGGTTTGCAGGTCAGTCAGACTGGGTAAGGCCTTCTGTTTCTGTGGACATTTCCCCACTATATCTTAATTTTCCCAGAAATATAATGCATCATCATGCCTTGTGCTGTTCAATTCCCATGTTTCAAACTTTCAACAAGCATAGTTAACCCTTTTTTCCAAGAAAAGATAATCTTACCTTCTCTCTAAGCTGCTGCTTCCTCTCTGCCCTTTCAGCTGCATTGACGGCCTCCCGCTCAGCTAAAAACACAAACAAGAAGGTTTATCATTACTGAACTGTTGCACAGGATAAATATCTAGACTCTAATTTAGAGGAAGGGGAAATTGGGAAGTACTACAGAGAAGCTGTGTTTCCTTTTAACAAGAAAATAATGTGTTTACACCAATCAAAAAAGAAGATAATGTGCTTCCTCCCTATATTCCACTTTACCAAACCCACTTTAACTAGTAGGACCTTAGAAGTTTTAACTTCAATAGATTGACCATATATTTGACGAGGACATCACAAGTTTAACTACTAATACTTGATAAGTTTCAAATATTAGTATTTGCGAAAATAGGGGAGAGGACAGGACACTAAATAGGAAAGCAAGGAGGTCGAGGATTAGGGTAGATGGCCAGTAAGTAGTCGAGCAACTTCTCTCTTCCCAGTGGTAGAGCACAGTAGTAGGTCGGAGCACCTTTCTGCTCCCTTTCCAGTAATATTATTAATTTGCTAGCATAACCATATTCTTCAGTTTTATTACTACTGTTGTTACTTTTTCTTTCGATATCTTTACTATTTTGTTGTCAGTACTTTTCTTTCTCTGATATTTTCATCATAGCTTATTTACTCTAGTTTGTTTTCCCAACCTGTTCTGAAATACGGTTCTTGAGCAGAGGGTCTTCCAGAAACAACCTCTCTGCCCCACAAAGGTAGGGGTAACGTCTGCGCACACCCCACCCCACTTGTGGGACCACAGTGGGTATGTTGTTGTTACTATTATTTGTGGAAGTGCATCAGACATCGGGAAGTCCTAAGAAATGAAAACTTTCATGCATAGAAATAAATTAGGTAGTTATTATTTTTTCCAGCAAACAATTCAGTAAGCCTTTGTAGGCTACTCATAATAAAACTAATATGCAGAATGGCAACTTACCTTTCAAGTCAGGCTTCCTTTCCACCTTTGTACGGTTTAATCTATTCACTATCTCATTTATTCGCTTCTCAACCCTCACAGTACGAACCTAAGAAAGAATCATGATATATATTAACTTTCACATCCACAATCAAAACAAATTTCCCATCCCTGAAAAAAATTCCACATACAAATCTGCACACGTTAGTTAAAACACAGACATTTTAAATGCATGAAAATGCTCACCATTTTTGGGTTGTGGAAACTAACTTGCCCAACATCCATTGAGGCAGTCTTCTTAAGGTTTTGCCATGGAGTATAAACAACATCGACATTGTTTACCTTGTTTCCTGCCAAAATGAGGTCAAATTGCCAAGATGGTGTCATTTAAATAAATTGACAAGATAGAGAGGATAAAGAAAGGTTACCCAAATAGCAGTCTCGACAGATTCTTTAAACCTAGATTATTGATTTAAATAAAATTCGGCATTTCATGTACAATCACGAGCATATACGCTGACAGTAACATTGCAACAGATTAAAAACTAAATACACATTTGGTAGTTGTTCCCCTTGACAGAAGTTTGACTAAGGTCTTCAAACCCCACACACTAGAAGAAGGGTCAATTAACCAAGCCAAACATGCCAAACTTTAAGTATGTGTCAAGGCACATGAATAGCCATGATATGTGACTCTAAGGTTAGACCGCCCGTAGTACTTTTTTTTAAAAAAAATAGAGAAAGAAATTATTGCTTTAATTTAGAAACAATATATGAGAAAAACTCCTTTATATAGTTAGTCCTAGGTTACTTGCAATATGTTAAGCTGTTATTTTCCCTTCTTTTTTTTATCAAGGTAGTACATATTTCTCAAGGCAAGTAAATATTTTACTGTCAAATACGTAATATTCTACGATGTTCATATAATGTCAACTAGAGCTATTTATATAAATTGGAAAGTAACTTGCCACTAGGAAGCAAAGTGATGCCGGAGGAGCATCGATAGGAAAAGTAATGTATTGCCAAAAAGACATGGATCTGACAAGGTGCTGACTGAACAATGATAACAATGTGACATTACCAAGATGCTGACTAGAGAGGACAACTGCATAGTGATGTGTTGCTGATAAGACTAATTGAATGTGTCACTAGACAGGCGACATAAACTGGATGGTGATTTTGACATTTCAACTGACTGGACAACAATACGTCCCTTGACTTGAGGATGACGTATCTGCTGACTAGATGCTAATATTGAATGTGGCATGAGTTGACTAGACTAACATGAAAAATGACAGCGAAAGATTGAATACTAACTTGGAAGAGATGAGAAAGAGAGGTAAATCTGAAATGATTAGAAGAAAAAGATATAAGGCTATTGAAAAGAAGAAATGATGCAGCTGGAACAGTGACCAAAAAATGGCAATGCTAGCAAATTTCAGGAAGAATGAGATGTTTTAACACGGGTATGCAGCCGTAGGCAAAAGCTACTCAAGACTTCATGAAAACCATAGAAGTCCTAATATCATGCGAAAAGAGAACTTCTTATTGACTTAAGACCCTGTTTGGACATGATTTGAAATCAAATTGATTTGAAGTTGAAGTTTTGTTTACACATGCATTTTGGACTTCTTAAGTTGTATTTTTTCTCATAAACATGAAAAACCCACAAGTTGTGTAAACTATCAAAATTTTCTCTAGTTCTTACACATTCTTAAAAAATGAACAAACCATAGTTCATAAACAAGATATCGGAATATCCCAAGGAGCCGCAATGATAAATCCCATAACCACATGTTTCCTTTTATAAAGGAATGTTTGCAATTACAAACTTTCAAATACACATAATTTTATAAGGATCAACTAATCAACCATAGTAGTAACTAGTAATTCTTTAATATTTTTGAGAATGGTAACTTGAGTATTAAAGAAAAAGACACTAGGATAGTGCCAATACCATAAATACAGAGAGAAAGGACAGCATATCCAACTATGAAATCCTAACAGTTAAAAAACACCTATCAGATGTTATTCTTTAATATAATACTTTCCTATGGTACAGACAATCTCTTCACACTGAACATGAGTCTTTGTTCGCACTATTTAAACTGATGGTTTTTTTTTCACAAAATATAAACTTATGGATCATGTTTTACATTTTAAAAAAAATTGAAATCACAATTTGGAATCCCAAATCCTGCTTTTTGGAGAATTTGGAATCAGATATTATAATAATCGCATGTCCAAACGCCTACTTAATCTAGTAACAATGTACAAGAATTACTTATGTAAGAGTATTAGGTCACGCGTACAATATATGTGAATCTATGGCATATACTAACATATAACTTCATTAGTCTTTTTAACATAAACATAAACCGCTTCACATGGAGAATGTCTCAAGTCTGCTCCTAAAGAAGATTCTAGTTTGCCAAAAACCATGTCTCACCAAAGATCTTAATGCAGGTATAATGTGACGCTTCATTTCCATTTTTCCTTTTTTATTCAGTTTGGCGGGAAGGGTATTGAAAGCCATCAACCTATGAATATTGTGCAACCTTTTCGGGACAGAAATATTTACCTTGGATAGAATTCGCCTTGACAAGTTGAGCACAATCTTCCAATACACCTTCAGGTATATCATCAAATGTTTGACCCTTGTTCAATCTCAAATAAACATGGGCTGATGACATTTTATCCACATGGAACCTACAACATAGTAAACGTTGTCAAATCAAAATTCACATATATATCAAAGAAATAATAAATATACGCATGTTTATCATAAGATTGCCTGCATATAGTACCACATGCTCGGCAACAATCTAATACTTTCAAAGACTAAGCAAGCAACAGTAATAACCAATAGCCATACACATTCCCATAACCTCTAAAAATATCATGAAAGCAAAGGAAAAAGTTAAGTTAATATCTACTTCCGTCTTCCATTAGGCCCCTAAGGGGGTGACTTAGAGGTGGTAACAACCTTGAGTTTCAAGGTTCATATTCTAGCACAGAACATACAAGGTGAATTCTTTCCCGCCTAATTTGGACGGATAGAGCTATCTACTACTTGAATTGATGGATAGCAGGTAGCTGATAGGTTAGTGATGTTCAGGCATACAAGATTTGATAAGATTAAAAATGTTGGCATGTGCTTGGGTTGATTTTGGTCATGACCTGCATCGACATGCACCGACCCGTAGATGTGAAACTATGGTGAGTGGAAGAGTTTAAAAGTACACAAGATAGAATTAAAATTACATGGCAGGAAGTTGTCTCGAAAGATTTATAATTTTATGGAGTTAATGCAGACTTAGCTAAAATAAGACACAATAGAAGAAAAAGATCCATATGCATAATATCTACTAGTTGGAATAGGTTTTAATATTGTTAGTACATTTAATCTAAATATCCACGGGTGTAACTACATCAAAATATGCAGTCCCCCTTCAAATGTATTACAACTTACAACTTGGGCATCTACCTATTGCTCCTACAAATAGTCTAAAACATCAAAAATATCTTTTGTTTGACCTATTAGTTTTTGTTCACACCAACCTTTCCCCCTATCAGCTACAGATCCACCAATTCCATATATTCAATAAAACCAGAGAAGTCAGTCACTGCCTTGTTTATTCTGTTACAGATCTTCTTCTCGGAGGGGTGTCTCGAGGTGTTAAAATCCGTAGAGTACCCAAGGTCCTTCACACAACCCCCTAGCAGCACCAACTTCCCCCAAGTTTCTTCCCCCTCGTGTATATCATTTGGGGCATAAACCCCAGTTAGATGCCGACTGAAGTCTTGATTCTTTCCCGTGAAGCTATTCGAAACAGAATACATGCCTACACTACGTATTTCTCCATCGCATTCCCATTTATCCCACATAATAACAATGCCCTCGCTGGCTTACAATTGGATATGATTTGCCCAATTGTTACCCCACACACTTCCCTTACTATCTCTGTGATTTCCCACATTAGTTTTGTTACCTGGAAATACACTACATCAACTTTCCATGTGTGTAGCATATTTCTAATTAGCCTCCTCTTTCTACCACAATTCAGTCCCCTAGCATTCCAAGACACATTAAACTATTTATTTTTTTATAAAGTTTGGTAAGCTCAACTATTCCACAGTAATACAACTCTATATTTCATTTTCTATTAGTGTGGTTACTTAGTTCAGCTAGCTTCGACAGACTTCAAAGGCAATAATTCTCATTCTAAGATACAATGACATACATCTAGAACATGATGTATTATATGAAAATGGCAAAAGAAGTTAGTTACTCTAATGTATACAAGGAAAGACTGCCTTCTAGAAAACGATCCACTTATGGATTTTTATGTTCTAATTGGCAGTCAATATAAATATCACTGCAAGTAAAAAACAAGACGTGGTCCCAATCAAGAGAAGAAGAACATCAAGCCAAAGCTTTTGTCACACGCAAATTTAAGGGTTAAAAGCAGATGATTTAAGAGTTGAAAAATCTGATCAAGTGCACAACCAAAAATTGACTTTTGATAGTCAAGACACTACATATTGTTTCACATCACTGCATAATGCACATAAAACACAGAGTCACTCTATCAAACAAAAGATCGAATTAGGATTAATAATACTACTTTTGTCAATTCAAACAACCAACTAGCCAATGTACTTGCAAAATCTCTTTGAGGTTCCAAGAGTAGTCATATTTGCGACAAGCTAAAAAGCATACAATAAGAATTCTCCAGCTATAAGGGAATGTTAAGAATATGTAAGATTTGAAACAGAATCTGCTAAATTCCAGTAATTTGCAAATATTGTGTTGGAATCTGTACATATGCCCGATTGTTCATAAAACAAGAAACTATCAACACTACAACAACAACATACCCAGTGAAATCTCATAAGTGAGGTCTGTGGAGTATAGAATGTACGCAAACCTTACCACTACCTCGTGAAGGTAGAGAGGCTGTTTCCGAGAGATCCTCGGCTCAAGTGTAACAAATCCAGGTATAAAGAAGGAAACAGTGAAGAGAATATAGCAATTAACAAGGAAACAGTGCAGAGTCTACCAGAAAAGGAGCCAAAAACAACAATAAAATAATGCGATAGTCGAAACACAATGAACAACATGCTAGGATCAATACTAACTAGGGAAAATTTATGCATTTGTAAACACTAAACAATTCAAGAATTACTCCATACTTGGTTAGTTGAAAAGTCAACAATGAAGAACGATATGGGGAATCAAGAACAACAAAATCAATGTAATGGGCATTCTAAAAAGATGAACTTTACAACGAAGCACACAAAAAGTCAAACCCAAAATTCCTCAAAGCACACAAAGGTCTCATCTTGCACCAAAAAAAGCACTCAATTATAGCCAAAAACAAAAGAAAAGAAAAATCCGAAAAAGGGTTGTTACCAGATGTCTTCAGGGAAGCCAAATTTGATGAGTTCTTCATTCTCATACTTATCAAGACCCATAAAGATGGTGTAGTCACCGGCTTCCGGTCGAGCCTTGAAGTAGAACACCATTTTTCTCTTCTCCGATTGGAAAGGAAAAAACGAGCTCTCTGTATTAGGGTTTTCGAAGCCCTAATTTGTTATAGCAGATTCGACGAGTTTTTCCTGAGTCAGATAGGCAGGTGGATATAGCGATAGCCTGCAAAGTGCAAACTATTGAAACCGCACTTTTCGCGTACAAACAAAGCTAAATCTTCCTTACCTTTCTTTAGATTTTCCCAATTTGGACATTGATTAGATTTTGAAGGAAAAAAAAAGTTGTTCTATCATTATTTTAAAATTTTGTCACACATAAAATAAAAATTAAAAAAAGAAGAAAAGAAAACGTGATATTCCTGTAAACTTGTGGATAAATTTTATTTAGACGTTCGAATTATAACATGTTTTAATTGAGCACTTGAACTTATGATAAAGTGTTCTTATTATATACTTTCGACTTAAGATTTGGAAAAGCTTTTGCTTGTATTATCATGTGTTTATTGCGTAGATAAGTTAATTACATAAAATATTATTATCTCTTTTAATTATACATCAGCCTCAATTGGAACAAGCATGGGTTGTTTACGATTTATTTAGCTAATGTGTATAATTAAGAGGTGTGACGTATTTTAAGTGTTTAATTCAACTAAGTAACTGGTGCCTGAAAACGTGCGCAAAAGCTTTTTCCAAAATTTGAGTTGGAAATTGTCATGTTTAATCAGAGCATATCGTACTTCAAATGTTTAAAGGTAATTTACTGACAAGTTTAAAGGGTTGTCGATATAAACGTAAAAAAATAACTAGTAAAATTTTGTGTGTGGAAGTTTGAAAATTTTCAATTTATAGACTTAATACATATCTAACAATTTAAATTTGTCAGGATATTCTATTTAGACATTCGAAACAAGGTTTTGTTCCAATTGAATATCTCAACTCCTCGTAAAGGTTCCAATATACACATTTAGATCATTTTTTGAATATTTATTTTATGTGTTCTTATTTGTCTATTAGGTAGTTAAGTTAAGCACATAAAATATATCACCTACTTTAGTTATACACATTTGCATCAATAAGCTGTAACACCTAGGACGTTTTCTACTTGAGGTTGATGCATATAATTAAAGGAGATGACATATTTTATGTGGTTAACTTAACTATCTAATAGACAAAAGAAAACACGCATAAAAGTTTTTTAAAAATTTGAACTAAAAGTGTCTAATTGGAACACTTGATTAGAAATTGAGGTGTTCAATTGTAACATGACTTAGTTCGAATGTCTAAATGAAATATCCTGACAAATCTAAGAGATTGACTATGTATTAAGCCAAATTTATGTTTCAAATTTAATGAAATAATGAACTAGTTTGATAAACAAACAGTTGTCAATAATTAGTAAGTGAGCCAAACAACCCCTTGATTATAGGTCAAATAACTATATGTCAATAATTTAACTTTGCTTCAAATTTTGAAAGAAAATTTTAACTAAATTGAATGTCTCCTCATGAAACTTTTCTTGGCATCCATATTTGACTTTCAATATTCTAAATTATAACATTTTTCATTTTATATATCTAAAATTAAGTGCAATTTACTCAACTGGCTAGAAATTGCTTGTTATTTACGCTATAAATTCACTTCAAGAAAGATTAAGATTTAAGGCTAAGATTCTAAATTAACATTTTTCTTTTAGGGGATGTGTTTGGTTAGGAGGAAAACATTTTCTTCAATTTTCTTACGTTTGATTGATTAAAATGTTTGGAAAATATTTTCTGTTGGAAAACTTTTTTTAAATGAGGAAAATTACTTCCCTAATAGATATAGGAAAACAAGTTGTATAAGTGACGTTTTAAGTTTATTGTCTCCTTCTCACTCTTTGATCATCCCACCCCCTTCCCCCGGCACCTCCAAATCCCTTGCCTCCATTATATTTGGCTGAATAACATATAAATACTTTTGAGATAATATTCATCATTTTCCATGAATAACATTTTCCTTCATTGATGAGTCTGACTCACAAACAATGGTGGGTGACAAGAGTCTAGAATTTGATCTCTGAGATAATATTATCTTTGATAGAAAGTGCTAACCTCAAAATAAAAAAAATCAATAGGGAAAAGGTACAAGTATCCTCCTAGACTATGACCGAAATTTCAGAGACACATCTTAACTAAACTAAGGTCCTATTACCCTCTGAACTTATTTTTTTTGTAATTTTGTACACCTTTTTGACTTACGTGGCATCTAAATATCTCCCACGCGCCTGAGTCACGGAGTGTGCCACCTAAGACAAAATGTGTATAAAATTATTAAAAAAAATAAGTTCAAGGGTAATAGAACCTTAATTTAGTTAATATGTGTCTCTGAGATTTTGGTCATAGTCGAGGATACTTATGTCTTATTCCTTTTTCAATACAAATCAAAATCAACTGAACCTCAAAATGATAATCGAACCCTAGAAAAAATCTGTCCTCTCATTATCAACCATGAGACACATTGAGATTTGAGGGGTTAATAATAGTATATGATTTTTGTACAAATTATTGATTCAAATTGATTGACACGCATGTGCCAACTCACAAAGTAAATCAATTTGGGTCTAAAGTTGTTAGCTGGAATTTAAGTCTTCTGACCAGTAGCTTTCATGGCTACCCAATCCACTAGAGCCATCCCCCCATATTTATTTTATATTTTTTTAGAATATGACCAAACTTACATGCGTGCAATTGGATTAGGTAAAGATTCATAGAATAAGAATGTGACAAAAATAGAATATTTATATGTGATCACCTGGACTCTTCAATAATATCAATGGGTACATGTTGTATTTTTTTAAAATAGTATTTTTTTGAAGAATTCAACACGAGTGCGATATCAAAAGTGAAAAGTCCGCCATAAGTTATTATAAGCATTGTTCAAAACTTCGAGAGGCCAAGTAAAATTCACAAGCATACCATAGAAAGCAAGTGCAACATAACCCTGGATTTTATTTTATTTTTAAAGAAATTAAAAGTCCTAATTCCTGTTGAATCCATTTGTCTTTCTAAGTCACCGAGGTGGACCTAACATTTGAAGTTTATGGATTCGATATAATACTAAGTGAATTCACAATTAAGTATTTCTAGATATTTAGTGGATATCTTAATACATAGAAGTTTGAACAAAAATTACTGAATTCCCGTGAATATGCAGTTATTGCTCACTCTTCTTACTATTATATATATTATCCCAGTGTATGGAGCTAATGTACAGTGGAATCAACTTTAGACTGTTTTCTAGTCAAAGATCCTACTACTGCTTCTGTCCCATAAAAAGAAAGAAAAATTAAAACACCAGTTTGGCTCTAAATTCATACAACTTACAAGACATCAAAAATAATCTTTCGAATGAGACATCAATAAATAAAGCTCAAGTACTACTTACTAGCAAAAGGGGCAACATGGAATCAATAATAATTCAGATTATAGTGTTTTACACCAAGATAACACATGAGTTTTACAAATCAAATGACTTAAGAATTTCTACCTCTTTTGTCTCCCATTATTTCTGGTGTTCAAAACTGAATTCCATTTCACACAAAAATGACAATAAATACCCTAATGGAAAAACACCCACAACATAAATATACCACAACAGATTTCTCCAGACCAGAAATCTTCCACAGCAGATTCATTGCCAGTGTATATCTAATGTAGAATTGAACTAGCTAAATAGAGATGGTGGTTATCTTCCTCCACCAACCCAAGAATCGGTCTCCAACATAAGCCTCTACTTCAATTAGGGAAGCACTGATGTACGATCACTTTGCTTCACCTAAACTTGAACTTAATTAAGGATCATATTTGCAAAGGTTCTCGAATCCCATGTATTCATGGCGCTGGATCTTTCCGATCATGTTTGAGATACCAACCCCACCTGTCAAACCAGAAAAGAGTTTGTAATACCAA
>JAJOOO010000355.1:0-81883 GCA_029582685.1 Solanum piurae | reverse complement strand
GTATTATAAGTGTATTAAAATGTGTGATAAATGTATTATCCATCAATAAAACTTGTATTATATGTGAATAATAAATTGTTCTTTGTAATATGTATTAACATTGTATTATAAATGTATTAAAAGTGATCAAGTGAAAAAAAAATGTTATTGCTATAAATGGTAAATATTTTTTATTTATAGTATATTTATGTAAGTTTCCCTTCTTTTTAAAATGGAAAAACTGTATAATTATACAAATATAGATGTATTAGATACACTAATTTAATTTATATTTTCAAATACTTATGCATCACACTATTTAATCTCTCTTTATCCCTCCCACATTCATCAGTCCAATTTTGAGGTTTGTAATTGATTTTCTCCATTATTTAAGCCATGTATTTGAATTTGTTTTATAGTTTTCAATAAGTATTTTCTTTGAAATGAATAGTTATACCGAGTTCTTTTTTTGAAAGTTCATTGAATAAGACTTTGTTAAATTACTTTGACGGTTAAAAAATCTTCAACCAAGAGAATTGTTAATAATCATACAACACACTACTGGGAAGCAATTCAAAATAGAGCTTCTTTTGATTTGAATTTCACCGAAGAATATTCTATTGCAGGTTATCTTCTGAGCTTGTTGCTGATATTGTTCATGAAGGAGGTAATTTTGACATTGTTATCATTATACATTGAAATTCATGTATCTAATATATGCTTCATAAATTTGTAATGTAACCAACATGTATCTTATATGTATGCAATATGTAACTATTAGTAAATGATCAATTTTTTTACAACTATCTATTATACACACTTGACATGTATATGATATCTGATACAGTGACTATGACACATACTTCATGAAGTTTTCAGATACATCTAATTTGATATCAAATACAACAAGCTCATGTCATAGTTTAGATGAATCAGATATAATGTCAACTTTGTATATGTAGATTAATTCTATCTTTTATATATATATATATAATTCATATACAGTTTTTAATGATGAGTAAACACCCAATAACATTCAAATACATTATATTAGTTCTAGATACATGCTAAATGTATAATTTCTATACATTTTCATAAAATTTAGTTCAGATACGATAATACTGAAATTTTGATAAGACACATATGTCTCTAATTACTTGTCCACTTTTAAATTGACACATCTATTAGAAAATAATGATTGACACAATGAATTATCATTTTACTCCTAATAATTATGAAGTGGATGAATTCAAAATTTAAGATTTTCAAGAAGTTCTACCTTTTTCAAAGTAATTAATTGAGGATATAATAGGTAAAAAAAATTGGTCTTTTTTTATTTGTCAAAATAGACAAGTAATTAGGGATAACTAAAAAAAAAAAAATGAACAACTAATTAGGGACAGAACAAGTAATAAGGGATAACTGAAAAAAGAAAAAATGAACAACTAATTAGGAACAGAGGGAGTAAATCTTTACTCCTAAAATTTAACATTTCAATTACAATTTAAAATCTGATTTGGACCGCTATCCGACCCATTTAAAATCAATTCTCGATTGTCAACATTATCGAGCTACAAAAACGAGATCTAAGAACAAGAATATTAATAAGCGCGTATGTACATGTTATTAATTAATTAGAGGACCATCTACTCATTAATTCCCTTTTTACCAAAAAAGAAGAGAAGTGTAAACACCAACTAAAAAACACAACCATGTTTAAATACTACTCCTTTTAAACTATTTTTATAATAATGTTTGAATAAAATATAATAAAATTTAAGTTAAAAATAAGCAAAAAATAAGCTTTATAAAACGAAAAGCTCTAAATCCATTAAAACAAGCCACTTCCTCCTTTTATTGACATGGAGTTCAGGAAAGAAACATAAACTTTTGAAATTTATGATCTAAAATAAGTTAGAGAATATTTGTGTGATTATAAATTATTTTATTAAAGATGAACTAATTATGTTAAATTTAAATTATTACTAAATATAAAAATATATCATTTTTTTAGTACTCCCTCCTCCATCCATCTTTATTTAACCAATATACTAAAAGTATGTGTCCAACCTTACTTATTCAATTTGAAAAATCAAGAGATAATTTACTATTTTGTGTTTATTTTATCTTTGCTACTAAATATTAATTTTTTATTTAGATAACTTATACTTATTAGAAATGATATAGAAAATCTACTCCTCTAATTACTCTTTTTTAAAAGATATGTCAAATTAGACCTGAATAATTAAAGATCAAAGAGAATAATACTCCATCCGTTTAAAAAAGAATGATATCCTTTCCTTTTTAGTCTGTTTAAAAAAGAATGACCTCTTTTTTTTGTAACATTTCAATTTCAACTGGCATGTTTAAAGTCACAAGATTAAAGAAGAATTTTGTACATCTAACATAACTTTAATTTAGAATCATAAAATTCGATTTTTTTTCTTCTTAAACTCCGTGTGAATTCAAACTAGATTACTCTTTTTGAAATCACTAAAAAGAAAAGCGAGTGATATAAAGTTGAGGCGAGCGGAGATAGAGGGAAGTACTTCCTCTGTCCACTTTTATTTGTCATGTTGCGTTTTTCGAAAGTCAATTTGACTAATTTTTAAAGTTAAATTAGATTACGTTAATTCGATATTTAAAAAAAATATATATATTCAAAAACTATACGAAAAGTACTATAAGTTGCGATTTTTTGCATATCAATATGATGAAAATATACATTGTAAAATGTTGGTAAAGGTTCTTTTAGTTTGACAATTAATTGTGGATGGAGGGAGTATAACAAAAGCTAAAGATAGTAGGTAGGGTAAATATACCACACCACAATACAATACAATACACTACACCAAACCAAAAGTTGCAACATAATTCAAAAGCAAAAACCAACAACTCACAAACGATGATAAAAGAACAACGGCATGGACCCCCACACGGTATTCTCTTAGCCGTAGTTGTAGTAGCAGTCATCTTAGTCCCAACAATCCTCGGTGAAAATGGCGAAGCAATAACTGATTTCATCTCCGATCTTCTTACCCCAATAGGTCTTCTCTTACTCCCTATTATTCTCCTCCTCACTATCCAGTTCCTGTCCTCTGACACTGGCTCATTCATCAACACCATTCTCTCCACCGGTGAACCTAATTCCATTCACCGTGTAAGTGGGTCCCCTGTTGGCGTTGCTCTTTTTCTCGCACTCACATTGTTCCTTCTCTATAACCGCTTTTCCATCTTCGGTGGCGATGATGATTCCGGCGACTGAAATTAAACACTTATTTGGTTAGATCTATTATTGTACTTGTCTTTTATTTTCAAGTGTATATGTAAATAGTGAAGGCTCTCTAGTATTGTACGGACGTAGAATATTTTCATGTATGGAAAATCGACACCGTTTCAATTCCGAACAAGTTATTTGTAGTCAGTTGCATGAATCATATGTATTTTATTTTATTTTAGAGATGTTTTGTTCCAATATTCTCCTCTCTTTTTTTCATACTTTCTTATGTTATAAAACAATATTTTTTTATTATTATTAATGACATGATTTATAATTAAGTGCATTCATATATTTGTTTTAGATCATAAGTTTTTAATTTGTTTGATCTATTTTGACTTAATAGGGAGTTTAACACTTTATTTGGATGATTGTTATGTAATGTATTATATTGAATCACACTATATTGTTTTAATGAATATAATATTTAGCTCAATAAATCTATAAGAAATTGTAAGGTACTATGAAAAAGTAGGGTAAAGAATAAAATAGAGTTATTAAATAATATATAAAGACAAATTGAAAAGAAAATATTAAGCTAACGACGCAATAACATCAAATCGATTGTTACACAAAATGAATTTTCTCGTTGTTATCTAACAATGGATTTAGACAATATGGTACAATAAAATTTAAGTAATAATAAAAATAAAATATTATATTTAGACTAACAATACAATGCACTACAATAGATAACAACCATCTAAACGAGGTGTAAGAAAATAAAGATTTTTTTAAAATCTTTTAATGTTAAATTAAAAATATGATAAATATACCAACATATTCTTTAATTTTATTATCTTAACATATCACGTAGAAATCATTCCTTTTTTAAACGTGCTAAAAAGGAAAAATAGACCAATTCAATTAAAACTGAGAAAGTCTTTTTTTTTAATAACTCTATGGTGGCTAAGGTCAAATATCTTTACATGAAATGGGAGAAGAGGGAGTATTAAATAAGTCCAAATGCAATGAAGCTAGGGTTTTTTCGAAAACAACCACCATGTGCACTATATAATATCGTTACCATACATTTAGAAATTACTGACAAAATCTTGAATAAAATGTAGTACTACATTGGATACTTTAGGGGGTATAACTGTCATAAACAAAATAGGGCCATGAGAGTAGTTGAGGTATTTCATTTTCTTGTTGCTCCTATTTATTTCATCTGTTCACAGTTTAACTTAACATATCTATTAAAAAATAATTAATGATATAGATATTTTATCAAATTATCTCCTAATAAATAATGTCTTGGAAAATAATTTGAAAAATAAATATTTAATGCATAAAATATTTTTTAAAAATTATTATATTTTTTTAAGAATAAGTAACAACTAAAAGTAAACGAGGGACTATATTGTTTTATTATGGCCTATGGGTATATATATTCAACAGTACGAGGATATTATAGTAAATTTCCATCACAATCAAGGACTGAGAAAAGTGGACTGGTAGATGGACGGTAGCCACCGGCTAGTCAAGCCGTCTGTGTCGGCCACGGCTGCGCTCGGAGGGAGCTGTCTCATTACTCTCTTCATAATTTGAAAGAATAAGAAATATAACTAGTTGTTTTCTATAGTTTAGTGACAGATTGGCCAATGAGTATTATTTTACCTTCTTTTTTTTAGTTGAATTTTGAAAATCATATCTGGCATATAATTTCGGAAGTTTCTGAAATGTGGAAAATTTCAAAAAGTTATTTTCACTTCCTCACGAAAATTCAAAAAACAACTCAATGTATTCATGCTAATTATAATTTAATTTTATTTTGATTTAACACAAAATTTGAAGAAGTCCAAAAAAAATAATGGCAATGTAGAATGAAAGAGAAGGTGTGGGATTGAAGATGGGCATGTTGCATTGGTCTCAAAGTAAGAGTTGAAAATATCACACTTGCTCAGGAACTGTACTGTCTGTCCACTTTGACTGTGCTATTTCCCACAGCAGCATTTTACTTTAGAGTTGTTTGCCAAGTGATTGGGAGTTTAAAAATGAAATATTTTCTAATTTAAAAATTAAGGTGTTTGGTACTCTCGTTGTGTACTTTTATTTACTATGTTGTGTTTTTCGAAAGTTAAATTGATTAATTTTTAAAGTTAAATTAGATTACATTAATTTTTGATATTTTAACAAAAAATTTAGATATTCAAAAACTATACAAAAGTACTATAAGTTGCAAATTTTTTACATATCAATATAATGAAAAATACATCGTAAAATTTTAGTCAATTTTTTTATAGTTTAACTCTAAAAAGGAAACTATGACAATTAAAAGTGGACGAAAATAGTATATTAGTAAAATTTATTTTAAAATAAAAATAGAAATAATTTAATATGAGAAAATTGAGAAAAGCTTTATTCCTTGTAAAATGTTCTCTAAATGTCTGACAAAAAGTGGTGAGGTTTCACGCACTGCTTCACCAACTCCCTGCGGAGGGAGGGTTTTGTAAAAGATCGATCGAAAGTCATATCACGAAAATATTTATGGGTTAATACATACGAAAAAAATGAGAAAATTGCTTAATTTCTATAAAATGGCTCTTAAACAATAGAATTTTCTTTGTTTTATTTTATGTTTTATTTATTATTATTTTCATTTATTTATGAGAGAAGTATTGAAAATACCCTAAACTCAATGCGAACTATTAGTTTTATCCTTCAATTATTGTCAGCCTTAAAAACCACTCTTTTACTTGACTAAATGGACTTAAATACACTACCGATCTTGCAACATAAGTGAAATACACCCCTAAATTTTCATCAAATATAGAAATGTTTTCAACACTTCTATCGGTTTTTTTATTAAGAACTTCATGCTACTATAAGAGTTTGAGACCACTTGCTATGCCCCGTGGTAGATCAAGGGTGTATCTAAGTTTAATTAATCAAGTAGAGAGGTATTTTTAAAACCGTCAATAATTTAGGAACGAAACTAACAATTTGCATCAAGTTCAGAGCTGTCCTAATTACTTCTCTCTTGATTTATCTATGTATTATTATATATTGATTGAAAAATTTATTGCATCTACCTTTTTTTACTTAAATAAAAGTAAAAACTATCTATCTATTTATATCATATATATTTATTTACCTATCTATATATACATAAATTTCATATTATATTTGAACTACTTTCATGTTTCATTTATTTATCTGTTATACTTTAATAATATAATGTACCTAAAATAACTTTATATATTAATATATATCTATTATTAATTAACGCGATACACACATACACTTTACTAATTTTCTCAAAATAAATAAGGTTAAATGGGCTTCTGAAGGAAAGCATTTGTTCATCTTTGAACAATATAACTCAATGTAATAGGTAACAGGAACATCAGGAATAAACTTTCTTATGATATATATAGAACTTGTTGGTATGAAAGATCGTGGGATGCTTGTCAAACATTGATGGAATGAATACACATGCAAAACACGTACACATTGACGAACTTTCTAACAATGAATACTTGGTTCGCCCAAAAACACTTGTTCTCCACCCCCCTCCCAAAGCCCTACATCATAATGGCCTGAAATATGACGCTCTATGGACAGTGTTCCGAGCACAGTTCTGAATGTGAAGCTATATATTGCGACCCCTGAATAATTCCCTATGCTGGCAGCCTTGTTGATGTTAGTTTCAATCGCGCTATGACATGCTATCAAGTGAAAAGTATAACTGGACTATAAAAGATGGATGTTCATACTTGATCAACCAAGCAGAAGAGCCTATTCCTTCACAGCATACTACAAGTCTTCAATTACCACCACCTTATAGCTATGGCACAGTCGACAGACCTGCAATACAAGTAGAGCAAACAAACAACTAATTACTAGCCATATCAGATGGAAGCTAGATTTCATCTGTCTCTCACTCTTCCATTTTAAAGTCTTTTTTGCTATCAGAATGAGAGATATGTCTTCCTGTTATTGATGCATTATTTTATAACCTGTGAAGGTTTAAAAGCAATTTACAAGAATTGGGATGTATAGGCATGACTCGATCACTAGAACAGTGCATTAAATGTGTAATTAACCCACTGGATGTTGAATAATTTAGCTTCTAAAGATGACACAGAAGTGCACATAGCATAATACTCATGTTTATAAAATCATTAGCATTGATCAAAGCAGAAAAAAACTTCTTCAGCAGAGAGAAGAGTGGAAAGAGCCAGAAGAAACGAGGCTGACTTTAAGCTACTCCAAAGTTTTGAAGCCTGTCACAATGAGGTGTTGGGTAATTCCTGCTCCATTGTCGCCTCTGGAGTTCTATATGACAGTAACGACCAAGCGTACTTTTGTGATCTCTAATAACATTGTCTTCAATGTTCTCCCGAGCAGGACTACCAAGAGGATAATTCTTATCGAATTCTGCTGATTTTACGAAAAATTCTACACCATATTTATCTGTCATCTTCTTAAACTGATAAGAGTAGTTCTTCTGCAAGGAATAGTACTGAGGCGCCGAGAAAGGAAAATAAGCAAGTAAAAAGATGATAAAAAATGGTAACATTTGAAGGAGGAGAATTAAGTTAGGCCCGGAGGAACCTAAATTCTCCCTCTGGTGGCGGACATTGGTCCTTGACCTGTAGACATAAGAGGTCCTAAACATTTCAGACTGACCAAAAAATGCCCTTATAATCTCATCATCATCAAAATAATCTTCAAAAAAGTCGTGGTCCATTCTTCTCCTCCGACGTGTAAGATTATGCTGCTGATTAAACTCAAATTCCTCCACCACACCTGTCTCATCATACTGCCTTCTTGAGTCATCATCACTCAAACACTTAAATGCCTTGGATACTTTCTTAAAGGCCTCTTCAGATCCCGGAGCCTCGTTTTTGTCAGGATGAACTTTCAAGGAGAGCTTCCGGTATGCCTTCCTTATCTCCTCAACTGAACAGCTCTTTTCTAGACCTAGAATTGCATAATAGTCCTTTATGCTCTTAATTTGTGTAACCATATGCACGTGTTCTTCAGTATAGTTCCTCTCCTCATCAGATTTGACATGTTTCTCAGTCGAACCAATCTCACTAGGGTGATCATAAGTTGAGGCATCAAGCTTTTCACAAGCAACCAAAAGATCATTGACATCTAGTTTACTGTTAAGGCGGTATGCAATTCCAATATACTTAAGTGCTTTCTTCTTATTGCCTGACACAATTGCCTCCTTAGCAATACTGATGCATCTTAAGGCCTTATCTTTGTTACCATCCATTCTTATCTCAACTTCAACTATTATCCAAAAAAGGTGAAAATTAAGCTTTAAAACCAAAACCCATTGCACAAGAATTCATATTGCCAACAGTCCTTCAGAATCTTGTTTCGCAATTCAATTTCATCTGACCACCAAAATAGCGAAACCAATCACTTATAATAATATACACAGAAACATAAGAGAGGCACTTTTACACATATTAGTCATCAACATCACAAATACTAAAAGCATTTCGAGGAGATATTGAGATTATGATTGATGGGTTTAGCATAAACGACCTTCCTCTCCTACAAAGGTAGAAGTAAGGTGTGCATACATTCTACCCTCTCCAGACCGCACCTGTGGGATTACACCAGTATGTTGTTGCTGCTGGTCTAGCATTTGCAAACCGAATCATAAAATGCAAAGACAAAAACAATAAAACAGAGAGCCCACACACCTTGTTAAATAATTGAAGCTTGATGAGCCACCAACATACAATTCAAATTCACCCTGATCACCAAGATAGCCCACCACCATTAGTCGAAATTATAGCTTTCAGAAACGTAAATGAACGCCTATTATTATTTGTCACAACATTATAAATACATAATAAGGTTTGAATTGCATTGCATTGTAAGACGAAATATATCCAACAGATAACTTCAAACAAAAGTAAACCCAATAACTACAGAACAGATACCCTCTTTTTGCTTCAAATTTCAATTAACAACAAAGAAAATCCATAAATTACATTACAGGGACACGTAAAAGAAGACAATTTAGGCATATTATTCATTACGATTATCACAATCAGAAAAGCATTTCGAGATAAGGGATTGAATTTCCTCTCATTTTAAGAAGTAAAATCAACATAATAAATGGAACCAAAAAGTTATAAAAGAGACTTGGTTTGGAACGAACCTGAGAAACGAGAGCCCGCGAGAAGAGGAGAGAAAGGGTTATATTGACGAAGATTCTGAATAAACCAAAACTGTACCAACATGATTGTATATGTTCCGGCCTTGCTAATTTAAATAGTGTTTGCTTTTCATGGTTATTTAAATTTTATTGTATTGTATCTATTTTTGCATACGAATAATTTGGTGTCACGCGCAGTTATTTTAATATTTTCTTTATTATTTGTTTTTACTTATTAGTAGTATTTAATAATTATTATATTTTATCTTTTGTCTTTTTTTTTTATCGTAGATCTACTTATATTTTAGGTTTATCATACAATCTATCAAAATATTATATTTATTAAAATAATACAATACGATACAATACAATATAATATGATGTATTATAAAAAAAAATACGTAACAATCTATCAAATAAAGTGTTATCGTGCCTCATAAGTACAAATAAATATATCTTGAATATATGGTGTCAAATTTAGGTTGTAAATTTATTTTAGACACATTGTATCCAAGTAGATTCATATGTATCTGAATACATAACATATCTTGCTTGTCTTCCTCACCTCTCTACCATCTCGTTCGCCTTCCTCGCCTCTCTTCCATCCCGCTCGTCACTCTCCCATGTATCTGATATACTAAATACATGTACATCACTCCAAATATATACGTACATATAGCTAGTACTATGATTCACATGTATCTAACATATATACGAATCTCGCTCACTTTTCTTTCTATTTTTGGAATATCTGGTAGCAAAAATACATATATCTAAGTATAAAATATGTAGAAAATTCTTACTTAGTGGTAAAATATGTAATTATTTAAAAGTATAAGTAATAATAATACGTATGGTAATGCAATATGTCTAATTATATAATTTTATTCCTACCAAACTTATTTTTCATCACCGTTGTCATCATGACTCACACACATCATTGGTCATCATTGTTGTCGATCATTACGCTGAGTCTATAAACTCACTCGTCGACCACTCTCGTTTCTCACGCTCAGAAGCAGAATTGAGGGACAGAGACCTCGTGACTTTGATCCATCACGATTTCCGTCATCGATACACAATGAATCAGACGGTGGATGACGCCTATATCGACTGCCGACTCTGGTTTATCTTTCGGCTTGTTCAAATTCCAACAGTAAAACACTGAACTAAGGGTGAACATTCGCTATTCCGTTGGAGTTATCAGATTTTCAATTCGGTAATTGTTAGTTGAAAGTAGATATTAAATATCAAAATTTTAAATTTCAGTTTGGTAATTCGGTAATCTATAAATTAAATTTCGGTTTGGTATGGAGCCGCCGATTGTATTACAAAGTTAATACTATTTTTTCAATCATTTCTATTTTTTTTCGATATAATTGAAGATCAATAAATAAGAAGACATCAAGAAAAATAAATTGATACAACTAAAAGACATGTATTTGGGTTGTTTATGTCCATTCTTTAACTTTCTTCTTTGGACTAGTACTAATGAGTAATGGACATGTTGATACTTGATCGATCTTCATTAAGTAAATAATTCGATATTTGGGAAATACCAAATATCAAATGATACTAACATCTCATACCAAACTCAAATATGATTACCATGTTTCTAAAATTTTACTCCCGAATACCCAATTACCAGATATCAAATTACCAAAAATTTTGATTCGTTCGATAGTTCGATTTTCGGTATCTTATGCCCAACCCTACACTGAACACTCCAAATGTAATCTCATTTTCATATGAAGGAGGTGAATTTGTTCATATAATAATTGGAACTTTATTTGTTATGAACCAAGTCCAGCCCATTAATGTAGATACTAATGACATACAAGTTGTTATTGGGCTGATAAGAGCTAATGGGCTGAGAACGAGCAATAGAGCTAGGTTAATTTGAGATCCGGATTGAGTAGTGGGCATGAAACGGTTCCAACTTCCAACAAAAAGGGTAGTGATACTTGATTCAGGAATTATGAAAATTGTTGAGAAAAAAATGTCTAGTCCTCTCATCCCCTTTCTTTGAGTTCTACTCCTCATCCCTTTCTTCAATTCCCTTTTAGTTCTTAAATTCCTTTGTAATTTCAATTACGAGTTCGTGAATAGATTTATCGGTTGTTTGAATTTGAATTGCGTTGGTTTTGCTATTGGGTTTGTTACATTATTTGAAAGTTTATGTGAAGGAGGTGAATTTGTTCAACAATAATAATATAGCCAACGCAATCTCACAAATCAAAAAATTAAATTGAAATAAATTAAACCAAAATTATAAAAATCAAACCAAATAAAACTTATTTCAATTTAGTTTGAATTAAAAATTTCACCAAATCAAAAATTAAATTTTCTAAATCGATCTGAACCAACCAAACGCCCAAGCCCTATACATTACCACATCCCTTCCCTAAAAAGATGGCGCATAAGTGATTCTGGATTGAAATAGAAATGACATACGAAAGTTGCGATGTACTTTTGGTGAATTGGTTGATGCAATGTAGCTGACGATCTCGTTTGCCATCACCTTTTGATTCGTCAATTTTAATATGATACCCCACTTGGTTCAAGAATGAACAAGTTATAACGTTTGAAGAATTAAAGAAACAAAATATATATGGAAAAAAAAGTTAAAACATGTCATTAGCGTATAAATAGTTTAGAAATGTCCTTCTTCCACCCGTTGGATCAAATTTGCCATTTCTTTAATTAGAAATGATTCAAAAATGTCCTACTTCCACATATTGGATAAAAAATGTCTTTACTGTAATTAGAAATAATTCAAAAATGTCCTACTTCCACATATTGGATAAAAATAACCTATTAGAATGGTCAAATTTAGCCTTCCTTCTACCTATTAGATAAAAAAATCCCTGAACATATTAAAAATTACTCAATAATTTTTTCCTAATTCTTATTAGATATGTAAGTAAATTATTTTTTAATTATTTAGTTTTCTTTTGATTTACATATTATTATTTTTTGAAAAAATCTTGCTTGTTTGAGTCATTTCTAATAAGTTGAGGGCATATTTTTATCGAATAGATGGAAGGAGGACATTTTTGACCCAATACGTAAAAGGAAGACATTTGTGAACCATTTCCAATACGGTAAGGACATTTTTGAACCTTTTCCGTATACATAATTCTCAAGAATGTAGGAAGAATCAATCAATCCATATCAATTTGAATGGAGAATTTCATTTCCATTGAGTCAAAATTGCAAAAAGATCAACAAAAAACACCATGCATGTGGTGTAAGTAAAAAAAAAAAACAGGGAGAAAGACAAAAAGAGGGTATGCCTATAAATTGCTAATGACTAATTTCATGAAGCTAGCAAGATATGATTTTTTTTTCCAATTATATGCTAGCTACATATATTCTATTGATTACAAATTTATAGTATAGCTATAGAGAAATGGATGTATGTCCCTTTCTCTGATTTGGTCTAATTAATCTCCCTCCAAAATTTCCTTTATTAATCAAAATTTTCAATTCTTTGCCTTTGGCTTCTTCACAATCATCACGGAGCAACGAGCATGATGGGAGCAGTAGTCACTTACGCTACCCAAAACAGCCCTGTCGAAAATGTAAGTAAAAAATTCCGATCACTATCGTATCAAAATTCAAAATTCTTTAGTCAAAATAAAACAGAAGAAGTATAATCTTACCTTTTGAACGCTCCGTAACCATGGCTTCCCATGACCAAAACAGCGGCGTGATGCTTGTCAACAGCATCACACAACACATTTCTAGCATCTCCTTCAACAACATCAAATTTTACCCCACTGATCACCCCTTTAGCTTCGCATAATTGTTTTGCCTTCTCGCAAACTCTTTGAGCTGTCTTTTTAATATCGTTTTCTACCACTACGAGCACGTCACTTGTTCCTACACAACATGAAAAATTTAGATAATATCTTAGATGATCGCTCAATTATAGACTCTTTTATTAGAAAGTCACTCAACTATGAGTTCTTATCTCTTGAAAAATCGTACTATATACATACATATATGGATATGAAAAAACTCTAAAATTTCAAAAAATGGTACATATTGAACCTAGAGTTTTTAAGTGTAATGTGTAAAAATTAAACTCAAAGTTTGAAATAATCAAATTTAAATCTTTGAATCCGTACCTGGCCCAGCAAGACCTACGACGGAAGTTGGAGTGGTTTTAACGTGAACAATGATGAGCTTAAAAAGAGAATCGGATGCACCAAAAAAATGATCAAGTGTCCATTCTAAGGCGTAGAAGCTGTGGTCAGTGTCATCAAGGGCAAAAATCATGGTCTGTGTTGCTGCCATTATTTTTGATGAATTGCTACTGAGAAGATCAAAAGATTTGAATTGTTGGAAATGAATCCAAACAATTCCAATCTTTTGCCAGAAATACCAAAAGTGTTTTTGTGTTTGGATTGAAAGTATTGTGATAATATTATTGGGATTTTATAGTTACTTTTTTTCAACTTTGGTTGGTTAAAAATGATGCGACCACTAATTTTTGTGGACATTATTTGGCAGTTTACTTTTTCATTTGACTATTAATTTAAGTGGACGTTATTTAGCAGTTACTTTTTTTAATTCACAACTGAACTGAGATTTTCATGGGAGATTCTTGGTCTGGACTTTTTTTTAGAGGTATATGTGAAAGAGTTTCACTTTAAATTAAAATTGATTTACGCTTTGTTTGGATGATTGTTACTTATTGTTTCATAATATATTATATTATATTATATCGTGTTGAATTATATTGTATCGTATTGTTATGATAAATATATACAATGTTTGGACATATTGTGTCATTCCATGTCGTTACATAATGTAAAAAAAATCATAATTTGAATGATAAACCTACAAAAAGATAGTTGGGTACAGGGTAGAATTACTATGCAAAGGTGGGATAAAAGATCAAAAAAAAAGAAGAAGACGAAATGAGAAGAAATCTTAAGGTGACTATGCGTCACACCAATCGGTCGTTACATAAAATGGGTCTTTCCATCGTCACCTTAACGATGAGTTTAAACGAAACAATACAAATAATTTAATTAATAATCAAAACAAACATTTTATTTAAACTAACAATACAATAAAATTTAAATAACAATCAAAACAAACATTATTTAAACTAACAATACAATACAACACACGTAACAACCGTATAAATAAGTAATTTTTAGCACCACTTACACAAAGTATCTGAACTGGACTATAGGCGCAATATATATATATATATTATGAATCTCTAGCCATTTTGTCGTACCTATATGTCATTCTCTCTGTTGAGTTTAATATTTCTATGTCCCTATTCTTCACTGCCTTATGTTCGTAATTATAAATATGAATTGCTCAAAAGATGTTTATGGGTCAAAAGAGCCAGGGTATTCTAGTGTGTTACCAAAACAAAAGAGCCTTACTTCATACTATATAGACAAATATGTGCATAAAAGTGAGAGGCAATAGAAAATTGTTTGAAACTATTTGTCTTCTATAGGAATATTGTTTTTAGGTGTCATAGGCTACTATAAGTAAAGAATAATGAGCAGCCATGATGTTGGTTAGCTCAGGTTTATAAATATTGTTTGATGATTAATAAACTGTCCCGTTAATTGCCAAAAAAAAAATAACAAATGTAGAAGTAAAAAGAGGACATAGAAAATAATAGGAAAAAGATAACATAACATTAAAAAAATTATTATTCCATGTGTCCCTGTGACTTACTTTCTTTTTTAGTCCGTCTCAAAAGAATTGACACATTTCTATATTAAGTAACAATTTAACTATAAAATTTCTATCATTCATTTTGGATCACAAATTTTAAAAGTTTTTTTTTAAACTTTGTGTTGAGTTAAACTACCTCACATAAAATGAGAATGAGAGAGAGTACTATTTAGTATAAGAAAGACATATTTTTCTTGGACTAAGTAAAAAATTGCATATCGCATGATTGAGACGGAGATAGTAATGGTACTATGAATATTTAGTGATTTTGTTTTCCTCAATTATATAAATTTATATTTTCTTTTTAATCATATTAAACGTTTAATATGATATTCTCACTAATTATTTTTTTATTTACAAAAGTTAGTAGGTTAAAGATGGAAACTCAAAAAATCAAAATTCAAAATCTTATATTCATGAAAGTATAAATTAAATGATGATAGCTCTCAATTTAGTGGCTTCCCTCAACCTCCTCTTTCATTTCCGCTTAAGCTTCCCCGGTTTGTGGGATTAATTGATTGGATATCCGGGAATAGGAACTTAGATTTAGGACTCAAAGTCTATGTCCCGCCGCCCTCGTCCCTATCTCTAAAGCAACTAACTTCGATACCCGGGGCATTTCCCTCACATGCTGAAGCAAGAAAGCCCCTGTCTTTTATGACATTTATAAAGAAAGTGATTTGGAATAACAACAGAATTGATTGAATGCACGATCACGAGCCATTTCCACCGACCCATCATGAGGTCACATCTCATGAGTCTATCATGCCAAAACTACTAATGCTAAGAATGCTTCGCCCTGACTAGCTAGTCTGGGAAGGTAGGTAAGTAAGAGGCGGATCTAGGGCTTCTTTGACTTCTTATTCATAGTTGAGATACTCCTAACCTCCACCAGCAAGCAGCACCAGAGTTAATCGTAACGTTCTGGGGTATGCTGGGATTTGCGAAAAGCAGCACCTTACGATGTTCATGACCAATTGGATCCTGACATACTAGTAGGTACCAGAGGAGATCGCTTTCTTTTCCCTAGCTTGGCGAATCGCATCCCCGCACAACGACATTCTTTGTTTGTGCGCCCCTTACCGTTCTCGCTCAGTCTTTCAACGGCTGAGAAGGCAGTCATAGAAACGAAGCTTATCGCCACGAAACTCTTGAGGAGGAAGTCTATATGTCTCAACCTCCTGGTTTTCTGGATACCGCTCATCCAGGATATGTCTGTCGACTTCACAAAGCAATCTCTGGTATAGACATTGATATTGACCCGCCTCTAGAATGTAGAGTGGAAGGAAGGAAAGTGACTTCGTTTAGGTGCATAGCTTGATTTCTTTTTAATATCAAAATATTTCCCCTTAATACATTTAAAAAATATGTAGAATTATGCTAGGTGATAGGTGCAAATATAGACATTTGGTGAGATTTATTAAGCACTATTGATGCTTTGTAGGTGATTAAAAAGCACTAATCACCCCACTTAGACAGCAAGTATATTTCAAACTCCTTAATGAGTAATCTTTAAGTTTACTTTTACATAACAAAATTAAATGAAAATATATCTATTTTTTGTTACATATCCTAGGGTATTTTATAGTCACTTCAACAGCTCCACCAAATTTCCTGTGTCACAGCACCAAATTTAGCTGTTTAACACAAGCTCTATGCACGTACTCGACTCAGAAAGCATTAAGGGATCAATTATGAATTAATAATGTGAATGATCACGCTTCAAATCAATTGACTCACTGCCCAATTTAGCTGTTTCTTATACTTTCTCTTTCATGAAATTAATTATTACTATGATAAAAAATAAAAAAGAAGCTTCACATAATCATCCCTTCCAAGCAAATTTCTAAATCCAATCCGAGAAATTAGGGTTGTTTTCTTTCGGGGTTTTATCCATTTTTACTCAAATCTTCATTTGGATAATCCAATTCAGCTCTTATTTTTCAGGTATTGCATTTCAGTTCTATAAATGTTTATGATTCTATATATGTGTTTAATCTTATTTTTCTCTTAATTTTTTGTGGGTTTGTTGATTTTTACATGCATTGTATTGTTAGGTAGATTTGAAGTAATTGCATTTCAAGATTAAGATCGAAATCGACTGCTTTTCTGGGTTGTTTCATACTGAAATTGGTGAATTTTCACGTTACGTGAATACCCTTATTTGATTTGGACGTTTTGCTTTCATGTGAGTGTCCTTTTTTTTCCAAAGATTAGTTCTTGAAGAATGATCTGCCAGTTTTTTTCCTACTTTTTTGGTTGCTTTGATTATAAATAAACGGTCCAAATGGAGAAAAATGGACTCAGAGGATTCTTATAACTTACTCCAACTAGTTTGAGATTGAGATGTAGTTGTTGTTTCTAGGTGGAGTTAGAATTGATATAATTTGGATAAAGTCCAGCTTTTGATTATATTTTTTAGGTTTTGCTTTCTTTGTGCTGTTGTTGAGGTATTGCATAGAATATCTTAAAATTGGCTCCTCAAAGGCGATCACAGCGCCACATGGGTGGCCACACGCAGCAGAGCAATCCGGCAGCTACTGCTGTGTATGATCACCCAGGCAATGCTGGTCCCACTGGTGACGCGGGTGATGCTGTCATGGCGCGATGGCTTCAGTCTGCTGGGTTACAACATCTGGCCTCTCCCCTGGCTTCTACGGGTGTCAATCAACGTCTCCTTCCTAACCTGCTTATGCAGGTAAATCTTAATTTTGATAATGTGTACATTTTACTCAAATCTAGACTTTAGAGCTTAGTAAGAAACTGAGAAATGTTGTGATTCACTTCTTTGTAGTTTTAGTTTGATTTATCCTAGCTTCAATGGTGCAAAAATGGTTATTGAGGATTTATATTAGGCATGACGTTATTATTTTTTCTACTCTGGTCCCATTGGTCCTTCTAGTTGGTTTATACCTCCTACTGACTACCAATGTGATTAGTGAGGATAAAATTGTAGACTATCTTCCCACATTCCTGGACACTGAGGTTTAGGTAATTTCTCAGTTTTTATTTTTACTCAAAGGAGGAGCATTGCATCCTTGTAAGTTCCATTGGCCTTACTTGAAATGTTTGGTTACTGTCAGTCACACCGTATTGAGGAGTTTATCACAGGCATACTTTCCTTTGCCACCCCTTGTTCCCTTTAATTTGAACATGACCATGTGGCCTTATCGTGGCATTCTTAGTTTGTGTAAATGTTTCTCAGTAAGTTTGTTAGTAACGGGGGAGGTTAGGAATATTGTTTAAAGGGATATGGAGCGCAATCTATGGAGGAGAAGCAGAGGCTTCTCAAATTAATGAGAAACCTCAACTTTAATGGTGAATCTGCTTCTGAGCCATATACTCCAACTACACAGAGTCCTGGAGGGATTGGAGCATCCGAAGGTTACTATTCTCCTGAGTTCAGAGGAGACTTTGGGGCTGGGCTTCTGGATCTGCATTCTATGGATGATACAGAGCTCTTATCTGAGGTATGAAAATATTCGACTTCGGCACTTCTATTATAATTTATAAGTATACATTGTTTAAGCATTTCAAAATGAAATAATAAAAAGCACATTGTTAAGCTGGGGACATCTATTAGTTGTGCGGTGTTCAGCTGGATATGATAAACCACGGCTTTTTTTGGCCCTGCCATTCCCATTTGACCTGCCCCTACACGCCATCCCCCAACCCCCACCAAAAAGGAGAATTACAATGAAAGAGAGGAAAAGGAAGAAGGGTATAGACAAGGGTTACTGAATATGGGTTCATTCAAGTAAATAATTGATCCTTTCACTAGAGCCTTTCCGTCCATTTTTCGGTATTGTACTTAACAGTAAAATATTACTGTTGTCATATATTTCAGTAGTAATGGATATCACTGGGATTATTAAATGAAGATGAAATTAGATTAACATTTGAATGCATTTGACAATGTGTTGGCAAGCTCAAAACTGCAGAGAGGATGAAGCAGGAAATACCAAATGAAAATATGTATTTTGATGCTTTTTCTCAGATAAGTGTTAATTTCCAAGCATTTCTTGCCTATTAAAGGTTGTGAGACAATCAGCAAAACTTCATTACCTTCTTGGATAATGTGTTTTAAACGAAGACCACTATGGATTTAGTCAACATTGTGCTTGTTAAAGATTGAAGCTTTCCAGAATTTAAAGAGGTTGTGATGCAGCTGTTTTCTTTCTTTTATAGCCATTACTCTCTTAGTTAGAATCACTTTGTAATTTGTTCTAGTAAGTACGTTGTGGTTTTATTGGGGAAGTGAAGAACATAAGATGTGTCTATAGCAGTGTTATCAAAGGCGAAAAGCGCAAAAAGGCTCTAAGGTCAGTGGAGGTTTTAAGCGCAAATAAAGCGTGAACTTTAATGAAAAAAGGTGCAAAGGGAGAAAAAACACAAATATATATGTTTAGTCCAAGAATAATCATTATAAACATGAATGACAAATATATGACCAAAGAAATTACACAAAAAAATTTGATTAAGTGAAATATTAATTGTTTAGTGTCTCTTCTTCATAAGAGGCTCATTGGCAAGGAAAACTTTGTTTTAGAACCTTGTTGAAGACACTAAAGCGCACATAAAGTGAGGCAAAGCGCTCAACACATTTTGAGCCTCGCTTCAGGGCTTAAGCGTGCTTAAAGCGCGCCTTTGATAACACTGGTCTATAGTTATATCTGAGTTCATTTCTTGTTATTAAGTGAAACTGCCCCCTGCTGTCTGTCGTATAGAAGAGAATTGTTGAGTACTAATGTTTGCTTTATTTTCATTATAGCATGTTAATTCTGAACCATTTGAGCCATCACATTTTATGCCGGCAGTAAACTACTCCTTTGATCGTGACTTTGATAATCCTACCAGTCAGCAGCAAAAGCCATCTCCAGACACTGATGCTGCAGCTGGATTTCCGCCAGTTGATAAAGAAAACAATGCAAGGGAAAACAATGTGGCAAAGATTAAAGTAGTGGTATGTCAGTTCTGCATGTACTATAACTTAATGTGCGGTTCATGACCCTCTTTCTTTATAAGAGAATGTGTTCTTTATCCTGCAATTCGAACTGATATAGAAGCACCCAAGGGTGTGGCCTAGTGGTCAATGAAGTGGTTGAGAACCCTGGTCTCAGGTTCAAAAACTCAGCGGAGACCAAAAACACTAGGTGATTCTTCCCATCTGTCCTAACCTTGGTGGACAGAGTTACCTAGTATATATTGCCGGTGGGAGGTGACATGTATCCCGCGGAATAAGTCGAGGTGTGCGAAAGCTGGCCCTGACACCACGGTCATAGAAAAAAAAAACTGATATAGACTAGATTTGGGAAGTAGGTAGTATCTGGTAATACTACTAAATGTTCTTTTACCGCTCCTTAAATTTCGAAAACTGATATACTACACAATTTTCTAAAGCTGACAATTGTGTGTGGATAGGTGCGTAAAAGACCTGTAAATAAGAAGGAGATTGCTCGGAAAGAGAATGACATTGTCACTGTATCTGACAACGCTTCTCTCATTGTTCATGAACCCAAGCTTAAGGTTTGTCATTTGTAGTTACAGATTTTTGACACTTGCATCATACGCTATGGAGGGCTGATGATGCTTTTCGGTGACTTATTTGACCTTTTATGTCTTTGAGGAACTGAGTTTTGGTTGCGTTATGGAAGGTGGATTTGACAGCTTATGTGGAGAAGCATGAGTTCTGTTTCGATGCTGTCCTAGATGAACATGTTACTAATGATGAGGTATTATTTCATCAGACAAATGGAAATACTAATCCCAGACAATTGATTTATGTGCCAGTCCTGCGATCATGTCAAAAATGATTTAGACTGCCTTGAGTTTTTGCTTTGCAAGGATTGGTGTTTTCCATTCTTTGACATATAAAACATTTCCAATTTAATGTGTTAGGTTCCAGTTTTCTATCATGGTTGTGCCTTATGCAATACTTTGCAGGTTTATCGGGTTACTGTGCAACCAATTATTCCTATTATATTTCAGCGCACAAAAGCAACATGTTTCGCTTATGGCCAGACAGGTGTGTCTGTATTTCTTCACATGTTTGTTTCAGTTTTTTTTAATATAAGGTACTCATTCATTTTTCTGGTAGTTAATATAGGATGCTCAATTATCTCCTCGCCTTTAGATAATTGCTGCTAGATTTATTGTATAGTTCTCTGTGTTTGGTATTTAAGTTTTGGGAGAATTTGTAGAAGGGAAACAAGCTTGGCAGATGAGATCCAAGATGAAGGAGCACTTAAAAAAATCATGTTGAGATTTTTCCAATTTCGAGTTATGTCGTGATCTCATTTATCTAATCTTGTTTGTATGACCAGAGCAAATTTATGAAATGGACCTTTAAATTCTTAACTGGTAGGTGCAAAATATAGTTAGGTCTGGTCTTGTTTGACCTGCTTGGTCAAAAGATGCTCATTAGAACAGTGAGTTATTGAATGCACGAGGGGAAATCCTTTGGAATGTTTTTCCTTCTGGAGTTGAAGGAATAATCATTGGTGACCCTTCTTTAATATTTATGGCATCATAGTAAGTGGTATACCTACACCCCGCACGCACACTCACTATATCTATATACGTCAAACTTTCTAGCCTTTCGAAAACACACTCTAACCCCTGAACTTCCCTCCTAGATGCGGGTGCTTTACTTCCTGCTCTTTGTCCATTCAGAGAATAGGGTCTGAAAGGACTCAGCATCGAGGCCGGAATGATGGGGAAGGAGGACCCCCCTACTTCAATGGAAAGAGGGGAATCGCCGCGACTTTGTTTGGTCTTCCTCTTTCCTTCGGCCCATGTTTCAAAGCTAGCAAAAAGTTTGAGCCTTCGGGATCTCTCTTGAACAGCGGTCGGTCGGTCCTTTTCTTCTTTTTATGTATGTCAATAGGAACTTCGATGGATTGATTTGTTGGTGCTGCCTCAGCATAGGGAAAAGGAAAAGGACAGGTTGTTTCAAGATTAGTCAGTTTTCAAGAGGAGGAAGTTCTTATAATATGTACGCATGGGATTATTGCAGCTTCCACTTCCTTCTTCCATGGTCAGAAATGGACCACATGACACTAAGCCATTGTATTTTTTATGTTTACTTTGGTTTCTCTTAATGAGTGTCTATTAATGGAAGTTTCTATAAGCCTGTAACTATTGCATTTGTATTTCTTCTTGCTGCTATTGGTTTGTTTTCTGTTACTCTCAGCATCTGCGTAGTTGGTTATCTTCAAATTCACTTATGTCCTTTTCCTTTCTTTTTTTGATGTCAGGGAGTGGTAAGACGTACACAATGCAACCTTTGCCTCTTAGAGCTGCGGAAGATCTTATGAGATTGTTGCATCAGCCAGTGTATTGTAGCCAGAAATTTAAGTTGTGGCTTAGTTTTTTTGAAATATATGGTGGTAAACTGTACGATCTTCTCAGTGATAGAAAGTTAGTATCCTTATCCTTCTATGTGGGACATCTATTTCTCTTATCCTTCTATGTGGGATGTCAATATGCAACCTATTACTTATCAAAAAAGCAGGCATATGAACATATATATATATTTTTTTTGTGTGTGTGTGAGAGAGAGAGAGAGAGACTACTGAGTAGATGTCATGCCTGAGATATAAATCTAAAAACTTTGGATTAATTTTTCTGTGTTTCTTGTTTTCTAACCTAGTGCCTTTCAGTAGGTCTCTGCTATACAATATGGAGTCATGACTCATGAGATTGGGGCATCTCTTACTTTATTTTCGTACCGTATGAAATTACAGAAACTAAGAGCACAGTGTGACAGAGTGTATGCACATATTGCATTCTTTTTTGTCCTGGGCCATCCAACTTGTAGATAATGTGAAATCTTCACATAGTTAGTTTCATGAATTTATAGCCTCATGTCTCACTTTTTTTTTCTTTTATCAACGTTTTACCAAATTAACTCCATTACTTTTATGCAGGAAACTCTGTATGAGGGAAGATGGCCGACAACAGGTTTGCATTGTTGGACTCCAAGAATTTGAAGTTTCAGATGTGCAGATTGTGAAAGAATATATCGCGAGGGGAAACGCTGCTAGGAGTACAGGTTCCACTGGTGCAAATGAGGAATCATCAAGGTCACACGCAATATTACAGCTGGTTGTCAAGAAGCACAATGAGGTGAAGGACTCCAGGCGAAATAATGATGGAAATGATTCTAAGGGTGGCAAAGTGATCGGGAAGATTTCCTTTATTGATCTTGCTGGAAGTGAGAGAGGTGCAGACACGACTGATAATGACCGACAAACAAGGTAAGTTTTCATGGGACACACATCTTGATGCTCGGCATATCTTTTTAGTGTGGAATAAATAGAAGTTGATGTCCTGACGACCAAGCCTATGTTTTTTCATTATTACTGCAAGCAAGGACGCCATGAAGTATGATGCTTTAAGTATTGACTTTAAACAGTAAAGTATTTTTCCCTAAAAGTTTTGTTTGAAATTTCATGACATAGTATATATAAAAGATTTTTGTAGGGAAAAGGGCGAAAGATGCCCTTGAACTATTCAAAATAGGTCAGATTTACCCTCCATTGTATTTTTTGGCACAAAAATGCTCTCCAACTAGTCAAATAGCTCAAAAATACCCATCCTACTAATAGTTGTTCCAAAACAGGGAAAAAGAGGCCAAATCACTTGCAGTTTACATGCCCTGATGCTGGTATGCTAAAGTACTATTTTGAACCTACATTTTCATTTGTTTCCAGGATTGAGGGAGCAGAAATTAACAAGAGCTTGTTGGCTCTTAAAGAGTGTATTCGTGCTCTTGACAATGACCAGATCCATATTCCATTCCGTGGGAGCAAACTTACTGAGGTGCTTCGTGACTCCTTCGTTGGCAACTCAAGAACTGTTATGATTTCTTGCATTTCTCCTAATGCTGGATCATGTGAACACACGCTCAACACATTAAGATATGCAGACAGGTACCATCGCTTTTATTGTATGAGTTGAATGTTTGTTTTCATTTATTATGTATTGCAGCCTATTGACATTTGATCAACAGGGTTAAAAGTCTATCTAAAAGTGGAAACACAAAAAAGGATCAGAATGCAGGCATAATACTCCCGATGATGAAGGAACCTTCTTCTGCACCAACTTTGGTTGCTTCCACTGAGGCAGAAGATGATAGTGAGCAACCTCAAGAGTCAAAAGTATCAGAAGTAAGTAGAAGGATGGAGAGAGAAAGTACATCTTACAATACCTCTAGTGAGCGCAACCAAACCTCTAGTTTTGCTTCAACTCATACCTTCACTGGGTGGGAAGAAAGTGGGACAAATTCTGCTGGTCTGGAGAGGGACAAGTTTGAAGTGAAGAATAGCTATCGTGTTCCAGCTGGTCAGAAAATGTACCCAACACCAAACATGCAAAGTTCAGCTGATACAGAAGACAAGGTTCAGAAAGTGTCTCCACCTCGGAGGAAAGTTTCTAGAGATGAGAAACCCGAAAAGCCAGAAAGGCCAGGAAACGGGTCAAGAATTGATGTTTCAAGCGCAGACTCATTGTCTACAAGTTACAAAAAACAAAGTACAAATAGCTCCAACATAAAAAGTATTGGAACAAGACAAAATGAACTTAATTCACCCCCTCGTGATGACAATATCAATGAGATACTGGAGGTTAGCATACACTCTGCCTTCACTTTGTTACCCTTTGCATTTATTACCATTTGCATTGTTTTTTTATGCTTTCTTTTCTTTTTTGTTTTTCTGGTTGTTGAGGAGGGGAAGTATTTGTTTCTCTACTTGAAAAACTCTCATGAACTCCCCATTGGCATCTGCTAATTTTCTTTCTTTCTGTGTGAAGGAAGAAGAGGCCCTGATAGCTGCCCATAGAAAAGAAATAGAAGATACAATGGAGATCGTTCGTGAAGTAAGCAAAATCTCCAATAACATTCTTAAACTTACCTCCTTTCAAAACCTAGGAATATTTGTTGGTGCATTACCAGGAAATTTCCTCTATTTCTGTGACATGCATAGTAGTTATCAACTGTGTTATTTCCCCTAGTCATCTAAATTCTTGAATCTTTTTGGTATTTATTTTAGATGCGATGTCCATTCATCGAAGAGTTTAGATGCTTTTATCTGTGAAGCAACACAAGTCATGGGTGATCCCATGTCTATAAGATTTTCATGCTTGCTTGAAAGCATGAAATGTACTTCACCCTTTTTTGGTTAAAATCTTTTCTCACCCATTTTTCTTCCTACCATCTTCCCGTGTTTTTATGTGCTATGGTTCCTTAGATCCTAAGTTGCTTGGACTCTCCAAAAATGTTGCCGCACCCGTGTCGGATCCTTCAAAAATACACTGTTTTTGGAGGTTCCGACACGCACCCATCGACATTTTTGAAGAGTCCGAGCAACATAGCTTAGATCAGATCTGTGAGGGCAGTAGGAAAATTCATCACTTATTTTGCTTTATTTGTCACAAATATAAATTCAGTGATTCTGTGACATTTATCTGGAAACAGCACAGCTTCAAATTTTTGTCCATCTTTACTTCTTTTTTCTGTTTGTCTAGTGATGATATTTTCAGTGATCATTGTATTGTGTGAACTTCTATTATACCCTCTTGAGTTCCTATAAACAAAACCAATTAAAAAATAAATAAATTATGTTGGGAAGAAATATATGAGACCGTCAGGATGTGCTTGAGATGATTAATACATTTTGCCTTCCACTACCAGGAAATGAAACTGTTGGCTGAAGTCGATCAACCTGGTAGTCTCATCGATAATTATGTCACACAGCTGAGCTTTGTGCTATCACGCAAAGCAGCAAGTCTGGTCAGCCTACAGGCTCGCCTTGCCAGGTTCCAGCATCGATTGAAAGAGCAGGAAATACTGAGTCGAAAGAGGGGACCACACTAGGTTACAAGTTACATGGAAACAATCAGAGGGGCACCTATTTCTACTTTCTTTTTACTTTTCTCTTTTGTAATTATTTCAAGAAATATCTTATTCCTCTTGTGCCAAATGTGTACACAAACCATCAAGAAGTTCCATTGATCAAATTTACTTGAAGAGGAAAATATGGTGGCCTCTTCTGAGCTTTTGCCAAACGAAACAACAGGTGAATTTAACATTGCTTTTGTACCATGCTGCTCCAGTAACAGTTTAAGAAATCTCTCCGGCTTCTCTGGTGAAGGAACGGCTCAGAGTTCTTAATTGGCACCATGGACAGTAGTCTGTATATGTTACTGTGTTATCACTTATCAGGAATGTATTATTCCAGCTAATACTGCATTGCTCAGTGCTTAAGTGGTTGCAGCTGAAAAGAAAAGCCGTACAATCGACAATGGAATTGATATACTTTGTGTATAGAACAGTTGTTGTTAGTGTCTGTTCCGACTTTAGTGTTTACTGTTTGTTGTTCTTATATCCAAAACATTTAGAATTTTTCCTTGTGTTTCAGCAATCAAGCATGTTCATCAGTTTCACTTTAACTGCTATATGATACTTAATTGTGTTTCAGCAAATATTCAAGCTAGTTCATCAGTTCCACTCATCCCTAATATGCCCAGTACGTGACCAATTAATTATTCATCGCAAAAGGGATGCTATTAATTGATCAAACTTAACGTTGAAAAATCCTTGGATTCAAGGAAAGAAAAAACATAAACACATCAAAAAAGAGAGCTCCCTACTTCTGACTTTTGGAATGAGAAACAAATTTAACCCAACCAAGATGCAAGCTTGATAACACGAAATATAAACTGAATAAACCTTTCCTGGTAATGAGAATGTAACCCCAACGTGTGCAACACATGCCTATGCATACTTAAACAGATCAAACAACAGAAATCTTGAACTTCCTCTTTACTGAAGAAAGAAAAAATCTTGGAACTTCCTCTTTACTGAAGAAAGAAACAATTTCATACATTACAACTTTGAGCTTGCTTTCCAGTCCATCTTCATGAGTAGAGAAAGTTGAATGGTCAGTAAGGAATTCCTCAATTGTTCTAAGCTTTCTCCAAAAGACAGCTGAATGCTATATCTGAGAATTCTAAAGACCTACCTAACAAGGAAACAATTAAGAACAGAAACTAAAGCCCTTCAAACCTCAACCTACAAAATCATGTCTTCATTAGACAGTCAAACCACCAAATATACAAATCAGACAAGGCCTTCAGGAAATTGTTAGCAATGCATCAATCATTCCAACAAACTCCATAGTCCACTCTGTTGCTCACACGGGATATTTGAAATTGCAGCAAAGAGCATGTTCAGGTTTTTTACTCAGCTTTCAACCTTAAGATCTCCTTCACAGTCCTCGACCTGAAATATGGCATGTGCTCCTACAAGAAAAGGGCAACATTATCTATAGTTTCAATAAGCATGTTTTCTTGCAAAAAATCAGTCACAAGGACTACTGCACCAGCCACCACCACCCAGGTCCCTAGGTATCTTAAAAACATATTAGCAAAAACAAAATCATTGTCCACAAGGGAAAACAAGAAAACACTTCTATCACAAAGAACAAGGTGAGCAGTAGGAAAATTAAGCTTCTAAAAGTTAGGACAAGCCAGCTGCTTGGTACTAGCACTTGCTTAAGAAAGAAATTACAACCATTTTCATCTCAATGGTAGAGATGGAGTTCTTTATAACCCAAAAGAAGTATTAACATGTAGGAAAGAATGGGCAAACAAGGAAGTTGTTCATGGCCAAGAAATCGGTGAACATGGAAACAAAGTGAGTTTTCAGAGAGAGTGAGAGAAAGAGAACCAGTGAATTATACACAGCTCTTGGAGAGTTATTGGCATTCTAACATAGCATAGGAAGATCAAAATTCATATTCTTAACATCAAGAAACCTAAAGTGGAAATATTTTGGTATAATAAGTATAACCCAACCACCCACCACCAAAACATATATGCATGCATATATATTGCATGTGTGTTGTGTTTGTACATATGCAATACATATATGTATGTACACACACACACGTGTTACCTTTCCTACTCAAAACCCGGTTTTGAACCATTAGCCTCATCATTTTCATTTTCATCCAGAGCTGCAAAAAGAGTATTCCAGTACATTGTTTTACCTGACTGAAACAGAGTCCTATATCTCTGCTGTAGAAATCAGCATACTTGAGCATGAACATACCACAGTCAAACCTGTACATAGTGACAGCTTTTATCAGTATGATTAGTCAACAAACTTCATCCACAGAAGTCAGTCAGTAGAAAATCAAGCACCAATAGTATACAAAGTTGATTCATATTTCTTGTAACCCGAACAAGCTAAAAAATAGATTGGGCACGCTATTGTAACAAAATTTAGGGTCAATTAATTAGACCTTCCCAATCGTTTAACAAAACTTAATATAGTTTGATGTTTCATTTGATCAGCTTCTCTTTGCAGTCACTAGAACTTTAAAAGCACAAAAATTCAAGTTCCCATCCATTTGCTCTCCAATGTTGGTGTATTTAACAAAAAACAAGCTAAATAAATGTAAAGACTTAAAGAATTGGGGCTTGGCCCATTTAAAACAAGTAACCAATTAAATTACCTAACCCAATCCATTAAACTACTTACGTCCTAAGTTATAACTCACCTCCTTAACAACAACAATAACTAGAAATTTAGAAATTAAAAGAGAGAAACAACAACTTAAATAGAAAGTAAAAAGAGAAAAGCCAGTCAGCAACTGTTATGAATGGGCCGAGACCAGGTATACCAAAACAGCCCGATACAATATTAAGGGGTTATGTGTGGGTTCCAGGTTAATAAATAGCACATTCCAGGGAAAATAGGCTGAAGCAAATTGTTGAGTAAAGAGTCTGATTCTCTCATCTCCCTTCTAGCTCTATCAATCCCTAGTTCTTAGGTTCAATATTTCTATATTTCTGTTTGGGCTTTTGCTAATTGAGTTGTTGCATTTCGTTACTAGATTTGTAATTGAACCCTAGTCTTATTATAATAGTTGAGAAGTTGGTTATTGTTTCATTCAAATTGAGTTCATTACATTGGTGCTTTCATTGTTCGTATTCCAAATTGTAATGGTGGTATTAGATCGATTCAGTGGTGGCAACGACCCAGTGGGTTGGATTCTTCGGGCCGAGCAGTATTTCGCCTGCCTTGGCTTCTCCAAGAAGGACTGGCTACCTCTTCCTTACTTCTACCTTGATGGTAAAGCTCTTATTTGGTTTACTTGGTTGCATCGTAACAAGCAATTCTTTGATTGGAAGCATTTTACGGAAAAATTGCTTATGCGATTTCCCCAAGGAACCTTCACAGCTTCGGTGAGTATGGCAGATACTTCACGAGCCTATTTTGACTATTGCGCTATGCTACATTTGTTCCTCCAACCTAAGTTGCTCAGATTCGGGTGCGGGTATCCGAGACGGATGCGAATCCGAGAGTCGGATTCGGAAAAATCCAAACTTTAAGATTCGTGGGTGCGAATCCGAGTATGGATACGGGTGCGGGGATACGGCTAAAAATTTTCAATATTATAAAAATATAGTTATGAAGATATTCTAAATTTGAAAGATATGTTGTGATAAACTTACATGTATTTTGTAGATATCTCCATCATTATTTTAAAATTTTAAAATTGATTGTCAAAAAATTAAATAAGAAATATCTATCTATATATATATATATATATAGATATAGATATATATATATATAATATTTCCAATTGAAAAAACTTTTTTCTAACGTTTGAGATTGAAAAGATTTTTGGAGTTGATGGCTGATGGGATGTTGCTTTTTCCGACGCCACTCTACTTGAAGACTTTTTTATCTTTCTTTTTTTCAAGGGTATATGTATTGTGTACATATATTTTCAAGAAAGATTAAAAAAAAGACTTTGTATTTCCTTTACTTTTTGAAGAAAAAACTCTTATTTCTTCTCTTCTCTTTACTTTTTCAACTTTGTCTTCTTTACGTTGCGTCGCCGGAGCCGGAAACTGATTTTCTCTTCTTTCTTCTCTTCTCTGTACTTTTTCAAGCTTTGTCCTCTTTACGTCGCCGGAAACTGATTTTTTCTTCCCCAAATCTTTTCTCGGCTTCGGTCAAAGTGTTCGGATCGGATTGACCGAATCCGACACGCACCCGCACCCGCACCCGCACCCGCGCCCGCACCAGTGTCGCGTCGAGACGGGTTCGCCTGCAAATATGAAGAGTCCGCGCAACATAGCCTCCAACAACCTCTGCCTCTGCAGATGTAGATCTAAGTCATGTTACACAATCATCTGACTTGGAAGATGCCTTCACAAGTGGGAACACAAAGGCAGACCATATGCTCGAGAAATTACCTGAGAAGTATACCAATGTGGAGTCCTTGGCATTGCTTACTGGAAGTAATGCTGAGATTGTGACTCTTGCAGGCCTGGGAACTCCTCAAATTGGGAATGCAAAATCAGTCGGAGCAGATTTGGTACAGGAACCTTCTTACAAAAGGTCAGGTGTTCGATGAAATTTTACACACAATTGTAAGCTCTGACATTCCTGAACCTAACAATAGATTCTACGAATACGTTAATATGCAAACCAAGGTCCCTACTTCGGTGTTAAATGATACGAAAGGATCTAATAATGTGGAGGAAAATTCACTAGATAATGTAGCTTTGTTTGACACATCTCCTCAAAGGGATGCATTTGGTACTCGGGTTCTTTTTTCTAAGGGAACTATGATGTCGAATACGCGTTTGCAAATTAATGACATAGTATATCCAATTGCGATTGGGGTACCACTGTTAGTTCCTCTTGTTGGTCGTGAAGTTATGATGGCGAATGAACATCTCAAACAAGCTATGCCAACGAGGTATGTATTTCTTGACTCTCTTGGTAGTGGCTCTCCTAAATGGAAAACTGATATAGAGACCTTTAGAGTGGGTACGGAAGATTTATTTCTTGATAAATATTTTTTGGAGAATGAGAGTGCCATATCGACAAGTGCTATGCATTCTGTGGGATTGCTTTCTGCCGCTGAAAATGGAAAATCTATTGGGGGATTTAATGGTCAATATATTTTGAGTCAATTTTCATTTGATCCTGCTGCTAATTTTCTTATGCTTATTGTAACCATTCCGTTAACTACAGTGGAGCTTTGTGTATGGGATCCGGCCATATGTTTCGGGTTCATGGCTCTTACAGGTTATATAGAGAACGTGAAGGAACTACTATTGTTGGGATGTACTGACACGTTTCTCTTATTTGCGTATTCAAATCGTATGAGTAGAGTGTGGGATCCCGGACAACTAAGGAGTGTAAAATCCTACTGGTTCAAGGGGTTCTCTGTTGTCAATAACTGCACTGCATTAACATGTCTTTTAATTGCATATTCACTAGTCTTCGCTGAATATTATGCAATTACACATGATGTTTTCTTGGCCAACTTCCAGCAAACATCAGCCTTGCATCTTCGCTATATCACTGCTATTGTTAGCATGTTACAGGTATGGGAGGTAAAGTATTAAGGAGTGTATATAAGGTGAAGGTTCTGCACTCTGCTAGTTACACACTTTAAGAAGTCATAGAGATAGTAGAGTCGACTGCACGCCATAGATTACATCATGTCTTAGTTCTAGTGGAGAGATTTGGTGGAAGGAGAGTTTTTACAACTGTTGCTCAGTACTTCAAGGTGAATAATTCTAGATTCGACGAGTCTGAGCATGTTATGAAGTATCATCTTTACCATATTTCAAGTGCTCTTGGACCTCCTTTTGATCCTAACAGTAACCTTGATGAAACATCCCGTTATCTGACACTACTATCTACAGTTTGGTCACTTATGGGAATATTTCATTTGATAGAAAATGGATTAATGCCAAGGAAGAATGTCATGACAAGGGCATTACAGCTCCTATTAGCCATCTGAGTGAAGTGCTGCTAGAAAATATGATAAAGATCCTTAATGTGGCTGCCAATAGTGCTTCGACAAGTTTGGGTGATATCATTAGGTGTATTGGTCTTTCGACAAGTTTGGGCGATATCATTAGGTGTATTGCTCTTTTGGATACATCTCACATTAGTACACATCTCTGCCATTTTAATCAGCTGCTGAGCAAGACTGATGCAACCATGTCTATAATACTCCAGGCTGCCAACCAAGTTGCTTCGTTGTTGCTTACCAATCTAACTGTACCAGTAGATGCTCATGCTTACTTGAACCTTGAGGACAGGGTTCTTCTTGGAGTCAATGGTATTGTTATGAATGGGCCGAGACCAGATATACCAAAACAGTCCGATACAATATTAAGGGGTTATGTGTGGGATCCAGGTTGATAAATAGCACATTCCAGGGAAAATAGGCTGAAGCAAATTGTTGAGCAAAGAGTCTGATTCCTCTCATCTCCATTCTATAAGTTTAAGCTTCTCATCTCCCTTCTAGCTCTATCAATCCCTAGTTCTTAGGTTCAATATTTCTATATTTCTGTTTGGGCTTTTGCTAATTGAGTTTTTGCATTTCATTACTAGATTTGTAATTGAACCCTAGTCTTATTATAATAGTTGAGAAGTTGGTTATTGTTACATTCAAATTGAGTACATTACAGCAACAACAACATACCCAGTGAAATCCCACAATAATACCACAAGTGAGGTCTAGGGAGGGTATAATGTATGCATGCCTTACCACTACCTCGTTGAGGTAGATAGGCTGTTTCCGAAAGACCCTCGGCTCAAGTGCAACAAATCCCAGTATAAAAAGAAGAAGACAATAAAGAGAAAATAGCAAATAACAAGGAACAATGCAAAAGTAGCCAAAAACAACAATATAATGATGTGATAGTCAAAATACCATAAACAACATACTAGGATAGATTATTATTATAAGGACAATCATAAACAATTCGCCACCCTAAGAAAGACAACACTACACTTCCTACTACCCTTCTACCCTAATACGTGTCCTACACACCCTCCAATCTAGGGTCATGTACTGCCTTATCACCTCTCATAAATACTCCTACCTCTGTCTCTCCTCGTACCCTCTATAACCAACCTCTCACACCTTCTCATTAGCGAGTTTATGCATCTCCTCTTCACATGTCCAAACCATCTTTGTATTGCTTCCCTAATTTGTCCACCACAGAGGCCACACCCACCTTATCTCGGATATTCTTATTTCTAATCTTATCGTTCCTAGTATGACCACACATCCACCTCAACATCCTCATCTCCACAACATGCATCTTCTGGACATGGGAGTTCTTGACTGGCGAACACTCCATCCCATACAACAATGTCGGTCTAACTACCACTTTCTAAAACTTACCTTTGAGTTTCAGTGGTACCTTTTTTTATGATAAGGAAAACCCACAGCCGCTAACCTTTGGGTGTGCACAAGGTAAAACCCCTCTCCTATGCAGTAGCTCTCGAGATACCTTTTTATCACACAAGACTTCAAAGGCAAGCCTTTACTTCATCCACGCCACACCAATACAGTGTGTGATATCATCGTCGATGTCCCCACTACCCTGGATCATAGACCCAAGATACTTAAGTTTGTCCCTCTTGGGTATCTTGTGTGTCAAGCCTCACTTCCACGCCTACCTCATGCATCGCATCATTGAATTTGCTCTCCACATATTCTATCTAAATCTTGCTAAGCCTGAACCCTTTAGTCTTCAAAGTCTGCCTCCACACCTCTTAGAATACACTCCACTACGTGTCTCATCATTCAATACTATGTCATCCGCAAATAACATACACCACGGCACAACATCTTGAATGCCTCGAGTCTATACATCCATCACCAAGGCAAATAGAAACTAACCAAGGGTTGACCCCTAGTGTAACCCCATTTCCATAAGAAGTGCTCCGAGTCTCCTCCCACGATTTTTACCCACGCTTCATAGGCCACCGATACACCCCTTGCCTCCGGAATCGCCACAAGACTTCCCTCGAAACTTTATCATAGGCCTTCTCAAGGTCAATGCACACCATATAGAAGTCATTCTTTTCTCGATATTTTTCCATCAAGTCTCCTTACAGGTTGGATAACTTTTGTTGTCGCTCGCCTTGGCATGAATCCAAACTAATTCTCAAAAATAGATGCACTCCTCTCTCTCATCTCCACCACTCTCTCCCAAACTTTCATAGTGTGAGTTAACAACTTAATACCCCTAGAGTTGTTGCAATTTTGTATATCACCCTTGTTCTTGTACAATAAAACCATTGTACTCCATCTCCATTTCTCGGGCATCTTAGTTTAGTTGTCTGGAAAACTCCACCTCTATCCATGCTCTTCCAAAACTCCATCGGAATCTCATCTGGTCCTGTTGCTTTTCTCATGCTCCTTCCACTTATAGCACGCTTTACTTCCTCAACCCTAATATGCCTACAATACCCGAAGTCTCTCAAAGTGCTCCAATTCAATCAGCAAAGAATAAAAGTAGCGCTGCTGGTTTCAAACCAAGCTGTCCAGCAAGAGTGATTTTCAGAAGAAAAAAAACAAGAGGTATAAGATACACATGAGACAGAAGGGAAGATAAGAGGAAGATTGCAGAGACAATCACTATTTTGGAGACCCAATCACTTTCCTCCATTCATGACTTTTACAAGCAAGTTCTTGACATATATATCACTGTGAATTCATCCTCTGGTTGGGAGAAGTAATCATAATAACTGGGATTTAGGATTAAATAAAATTTGGAATTTCTTTTAGGAGTTCGAACTTTGGGGAATCAACCTAAAAGGCTAATCTTGGTATTAAAACTAGGGGATAATAACTTTCTTGTTAATTTGAAGTTCCACATCATAGCCTGTTTGTAAAGAATGTTGATATCATCTTCTTAAGATAGAAAATTTTGGTTGAAGCAGTAGTGGTGGTGGTCTATTGAAGAGATGGTATTATGTCTAGAAATATTTAGAGTTCATGAGTTTTTGGGATAAATAGCATCTTAACATTATGCTGTGATTTAAGATTATTTAAATTTTCGCGACATAATCCTTGGAAGCAAGGTTGGATTGATTTTCAACTACAGCATGTTTTAGATTTGTCTTTTGCATTGAAATGATTTATCCAGAAATTTATTTTTCTTGCACACGGACAAACAATGGTATCATCAAATATTTGAAAATGTACAAAATCGCTTTTACCATGAGCTTACATACTGATTACTCTTGAATTTATGCTACTTCCGAGTTATTATATATTGTTGGATTTGAAGTTGACATAAGAAAATGAATATATGAGGTATTATGAATAAACTATTTCAAGAAGTTAACTTTGCCAGTTCACCATTATCTAACGTCAGATCGTTAGACCTAGTGCACCTTGTAAGAAAAACTAATGTTGTATAAAGACCCTAACGATGTGATTATTTAAACAACTTGAATATAGTTTTCATACATGAATTTGCTAAGTTGATTGAAACAAGCTATTGTTGATGATTTACAAACTGTATATTTCTTATATATGCTTGTTCCAGGTAAAATGCTACGATTTAGGTTATTACTCGTGAGAAATATTGGAGAAGAATATTATGAAAATTGTGTATCTACATTATTACATTGAGACCCTATTTATAGACATTATATTAGACTCCTTTTTCAGCTGTCCTTCAGGATTGGAAATGGTAACTCCGTTAAATTTTGGAAAGACAGGTGGCTTAACAATCAACCTCTCAATGTATCCCACCCTCCTATTTATAGAGGCTCCTCTGGCACATACTTTTCAGTGGCTCAAAACAGAGAAGGTGGAATATGGGCACCTCGCTTTAGAAGGAATTTTCAAGAAAGGGAGCTTAATGAGCTCTTTGATTTTTTCAGAACTCCGAAAGGAGCCTCAATGACCCCTCACTTGCCTGATAACTTAAAATGGGGCAACTCTGAAAAAGGAATATACACAGTGAAGGAAGGATACCATAAGTTGTGCTCTTCAAATGACATGATAGACTAGTGGCCATGGAAACTGATTTGGAAGATTAGACTACCCCCTAAAATCAAGTGTTTCACCTGGACTACCCTCAAGAATGCTATCCTAACCCTGGACAATCTAAATAGGAGGAAACTTCAGCTAGTAAACAGATGCTTCATGTGCCTCAATAGCCTGGAATCAGTGAAGAATCATTTGTTTCTGCACTGTCCAGTGGCAGCAGCTCTTTGGAATATGTTTATTTCAATTGCTGGTATCAACTGGATTCTCCCACGAAGTGTCAAAGAAGTAGTTGGAAGTTGGAGTCTTAGAGAAGTTGATAGCCCCATCAAGAAGACCTGGCAGATGATTCCATCATGTATTTTTTGGTGTATTTGGAAGGAAAGGAATCTCGGATGTTTTGATGGTGACTCAACTCCAATTAGCAGTTTGAAATCCTTTTGTTTTATTAATCTCTTCCATTGGAGCAACTTATCCCCTGTAAATGATATATTACCCCTCTTAGATTTCATTAGTTCCCTCAATATGGCTTAGCGATCATTCTTTTGCTTGTGGTTAACTCCTTGATTAAATAGGTGTTTTGGTTCTCATGAGTTAACCATGTTTTTGTGTATGTAATTTGCATCTCCTTGATGCCTTTCTAATACAACATCTTACTTCATCAAAAAAAAAAAAGAGGACTCCTTTTTCAGCTAGGACACTACATTACAATCCTTTTCCAAGTAGGAAACTATTCTTGTTCTTACTCCTATTCTAACACTCTCCCTCAAGCTGGTGCATGCAAGTCATAGATGTAACTAATACGAGGACCGTTGAGGAGCTTCGTGAATATATCAGCAATTCGATCACTCGACTTTAACTTTACAAATTTGGTAACAATATCTCCTGAGAGTATCTTTTCTTTGACAAAATGACAGTTAATCCCAATGTGTTTAGTCCTCCAATAAAATATTGAATTTGATGCAATCCATCGATAAAACACAAAGTGATCATCTCCACTATGAGTCATGTCAAACTCCTGAGCGAAGTGTTGAACTTCCCAAACCAAGCTTGAGAAGATTGTTTCAGACCATAGAGTGAAATGCACAATGGACATACAAGACCACTAGACTCCTCTTGATCAACAAAACTCAATGGCTACTCCATAGACTTCTTCCTCAAGACTACCGTGGAGAAAAACATTCTTAGTATCCAACTGATCAAGAGGCCAATGGTGAACGACGGCCATAGATAGAAAAAGGCAGACATTTTATTTTAGCCACAAGAGAAAAAATCTTTGTATTCTAGCCCAAATATATGAGTATACCCATTGGCAAAAGTGAATCTCAAATAGAGAGAAAACACAGTTGGAAAACTCAGCTCTAGCAGATTTCATTGGGTATGATGTTGTTTATTTGCTTGCTAGAAAAAAAGGAAGAAGAGGAAAACAGTGGTACTAGTTTTTTGCTTGCCAGAAAAAGAAGAAGAAATCATTGGTACTAGTTTAATCTAGTTTTCTTATGTTTGGTTTTTCAAATTTAACACGGGTTGAAATTGTTTTTGCAATTCTGACTAGATAATGTCCATGTGTTCCTTATGACAATTGTCTAAAAGTAGAGTACTATTCTATTACTAAGGGGTTGTTTGGTTGGAAGCAAGTTATCCGGAGATTAATTATCCCGAGATAAGTTATCCTGAAATAAGTTATTCAACCATGTATATGGTATAACTTATCTCATCACTATGGTATAAATGGTGGGATAAATAATCCAAGGATTACCTAATACCTCCAACCAAACGCAAGATAAAATGATCCTGCATTTTATTTCGAGATTATTATACCTTATACCTCACATCAAACGACTCCCAACTACTGTTTGAATAGAGAAGAGAGTAGTTCTTATTTCCCTTGAGGTATGATTTACAATGAAGAGAACCCTTTTATTTATAGAGAAAAATGACTTGGTCCCAAAGTAAGGGCTTCTAACTTTTCTCCAAAAGATAGAGATTCACTATCATTTATAAGAGTTTCTTAAATCATTCCATATTTGAACTTGTATTAAAAGTCCTAACATTTAAACTTTAAAATCAATATTTTTGTCTTACATAAATCTTACTTAAATTATGCTAAACAAAAAAATTAAAATATTAAAGAAAGAGGTCAGTTAAAAGAATTGAATGTTTTAATCTAAAATAATAGTACTTCAATTTAAAAAATGCACGCTATTCAAGCTAATATGTTCTAAACCTAATAAACAAGCTTTTGAAGTCACAATTTGCCATCATACTTGCAATAGAATTTCAATCCTTTAGAGCTACAAAAAAAAAAAAAAAAAAATAGGCTTTCAGTTACTTTCTATCCAAGTTAGGGCATATATTCCTATAACTTGATTGGCAATTTTCTTAAGTATGTCTAATAGAATATAAAGTGAAGCTAGCGTCATACATAAACAACACTACTAACGGGAAAAATCATAAATATCTAATTATTTCCTTTTATTCATTTTTTAAGAAATAGAGTTAATATTAAATACTATCTTCAAATTTTGGAGGCAAATAAAATCATATTAGATTTAAGAAATGTAGCTGTCTATAAAATAATTGCACTGATGAGTTTTAAAAAAAATCTCCTTAAGACACTATACTTGATAGTACTTTTCTCTTTTCAAATTCTGTTCTTTTTAGATCATATAATCTGTTAGAATTTAAATATGTTAAGGTTACACATAATTGATTGATGTGCAATTAATGATCTAATTATTTTCTTATTTTTCCCTAGATTTGTTGATTCATGACACAATGATTCAAGCCACAAATGGTATTACTTCATGTTAAGGCAAAGAAAGGTTAAGAGATTTTTGGTTTTGATCTTCAGAGGTCTATTATATTAGTATACATATCTTTGTTTGTGCATCTTTATTAGTATATATACATCATGTTTCTCTTTAAGTACACTTTAATAATATAACGTACACAACAATTTGTTCTTTGTTATATACATTTATTATTAATCAACGCGATACACACGTGCAAAGCACGTACAATTAAGACTTAACTAGCCTCCAGCATGTCAGTAGAACTTGTTAGACCAACAAGATTGAAGTATTACGTCTTTATCAATTAAGAAAAAGATATTCACGTACTACGTACCCATTCTCTTGCTCTGGGAGGTCCTCAACAAACTCTCGCTTCCATGAGTTAATATCAATATCTTTCCCATTCTTGTCTTTCACCTCGTCAATGAAGTACCTAGCCTGCACATGTATTTTCCAATTTCCCAGATCATGACATCCTTCAATCTAAAAGAAAACTCAATAAATATGAGATTCGTTTTTTTTTAAACACTAATTGCATCAACCAGTGTTAAAAAGAGCTCTTGAATTTTGCTTTTTATATCTTCTTTTTCATTCATTTAGGTTTCTGCAAGTAGTGTCGCTGCCAGATTAAGCAGGACATAACGCCATGGTATCATAGTAAGAAAATCACATTATCTTCCGGCATTTTAGTCCACTAGACTATGGTAAGTCTCAACTAGGGACTAAATGTGTATTCTGGAGTGAACAATAGCCTATATATATATATATAATACAGCTGAAACCAAGAAATCCCTGAGAGATGATCATTGATGCTGCACACTGCACAGTTTGAAACCCGGAAGAACGGGGCCCACCCCTCAACCTTTTTGCACTATCTCTCATTTTCTTTTCAAGAAACTCTTTAGACACTACCAAATTCAAACAGGAATTAGGTATAAGCTCACACCCAAGTACAACTGACAGTATATTACATCCAAGCTGGGAAGAATTAAGACAGGAAGGAAAATACAACAAATTGGAACAGTAGAAAAAAAAGAACAAATTAAAGTAAATAGTGACAAAGGAAGAGGATACCCTATCTATACTAAACCAGTCTTGTAAAAAGCCTAACCAATTGGATCATGTGACAACAATGGAGATGAACAACAATTCAACGCAGAGCAACCCCATTTGCTTAGGAGGCAACATAAACAAGATTAAAACATCTCATCTATTTCCATCCACTATTAACCAGCAAATTCCATCATCATCACTACTAACATATTAAAAGGATTAATGAAGGTGGTAATGTTTTTTCTGCCTACTCAAGCTTCAATTTAAGTAATGATACTACGTAGCAGACTGCATAGAACCTATTATGAATTAGTGACACGGTACAGTCAGAAAGGAAGTAAATGGGATAAGAACTGAAAACAAAATATCACATATGCATTCTCTTGAAAAACTAATTCCTGGTAAACAGATGCAAAACATACCAGCACTTTCAGTACTTGCTGATCTCTTCCTCCAAGTGAATCAAGATATTGGAACTTTTCTTCCTTCTTGTTGATGACAGCTAAGCACCAATGTACTTGTTTGTGGATAGGGACAAAAATCTAAGTAAATTAGGACATATCAATCAATATACAATAGACAACAAAATAAAGTAAAAAAAGAGAGATGAATGATGAAAACTCTTACTTTATCACATTCAAAGAGGCAGTACCCCAGCTTCCTTTGGGATGTCCATCTTTTCACAGATTGATAGTTATAGCCTCCCTTGCCACTGATTAACTGAAATTGCAGAAAATGTCCACAAGAACAATTAGCAGGTATAACCTTCTGTTTGTAAGAAACTTTATATAAGAATTTTACACACAGATTTCACTTAGGGGATGATAAGTAAGATGCAATGATGTTATATAAAAAGGATAAATTCAGGGTCGCATTATAGGCATCTTATAGGGACTATTAACAAGAAAATTCTAAGACCAACTTGACTGAGAAAACCAGAGTGTCAACCATCAGATCATGCATTACTCAGAAATTCAAATCAGCATTAGAAACAAGGTTCTCTACAGAGATCAGCATAGCAACTATCAGATATTCATTAACACATTGTGACCAGAAATAGTTGGTGATGAAATAATTGGTAATCATGATCCTTGCAGATCAGATAAGGAATCTATCATAAAGAGGACAAACCCTGCAAAGGTTTCTTCTCTTTGAGGCCAAGGTAAAAGGGAAACATGGTTATTGATACACAAATGAGATTTTATTTTAGAGCAGGCACTTGTTAGTACATTCCAATTGCACGCGTTACAAGTTCAAACAGAAGTCTGGTATCTAAGTGGAGAGGGGTCCGCATGGGGAGGGGCATCATCCACCGAGTTCTGAACTTTGCACCATTAGCCCTCATAAAATTTTCAGTTATAAAAGACTTAGTACATTCCAAGCAGCATCTTCATCATCTCTAAGTATCAACAACAGCACCAAGAAGGTGCTAAATATGTTCCAAAGGTCATCAGGGGAGTAAAGTTTAAAAGGAAGATTAAGTCCCAAATGTTATATCTCAATCTTACACTGCTTGTATTTGAAGCCTTGCAAGGCTTACATATCAACATGCTAAAGAGTGTCATACTGTAAATGAGATGCCAATTCTGGAGGAGTTGACAGGAATCTTATGCTGCAATACTAGTTCACTACCTACCACTTACCTAGGGCTTCCATTAGGTGCTAAATACAAAGCTACTGACATCTGAAGGGATGATTGAGAATTGTGAGAAGAGGCTTGAAACTTGGCAAATACAATTTCTTTCAATGAGGGGAAGACTTACACTAGTCAAAAATGCCCTGGACAACATCCATACATATAACATGTCCCTATTTTCTATGTCAAGCAAGGTCCTGAAACATATTGACAAAATCATAAGATCTTTCCTATGACAAGGTAACAGCAAGGGAATAAATTTCACGTAGTGAACTGGTCCAAAGTCACAGTGACTACAACTCAAGGAAGGCTGGGTATAAAAATCTGGAAATGCACAACAAAGCTCTCCTAATGAAGTGGCTATGAGGGTACACACAAGAAGAGCACGCCCTTTGGAAGGAAGTCTTAAATGCTAAACATGGTGTCCAGAATCACTGGTGTACTAAATTATCTAAAGCTCCATATGGGGTTGGCCCCTGGAAGTGCATATGCAAAATGTGGGGGAAATTCTCACAAAACTCCCACTTTGCACTAGGCAATGGAATGCACATCAAATTCTGGACAGACAAATGGCTAAGCAGATGTAAGCTAAAGGATGAATTCCTAAGCTGTTTCAGATCTCTAGATACATACTCTTTCATCCCAAAAAAAGAGAAGGAAACACCTGGAACGAACTTTCAAGAGAATACATGACTGGATTATGAAGAACTCCTCAACCTTTTCTCTAAGAAGGAGGGCTAAACTATACATTCCCAGTCAGAAGACAGGCAAAAATGGGGTAATACCAGGAATGGGAACAATTCTGTCAAAGATGGATATGCTTCTTTTTTAGCACAAAATGAAATGGTGACCTGCTGGCCTTGGAAATTAATATGGATTACAAAACTGCCACTAAATATCATATGTTTCAGCTGGACCTCCCTGCATGAAGCCTAACTAACTCAGGACATCCTCAGCAAAAGAAGCATCCAGATTCTGAATAGATATTTTATGTGTTATAAGGCCATAGAAACCAAAAATCAGCTTTTCCTGCAGGGACAGTTTCAACTAATATGTGGAGTATGCTTCTCTCCATTTTTGGACTCAGTTGGGTCATGCCACAGTCCACCAAAGAGGCTTTTGAATGTTGGAGTAGCTGGAAAGCTGGAATGCATCAGAAGCATATGGAGGATGATTCCACCTTGCATTTGCTAGAATTTAAGGCAGAAAGGAGCAGAAGATGCTTTGATGGTTTATCAACTCCAGACCAGTCTACTAAAGCTAGAAGTCTTTTGAATTTATGCAGCTGGAACAATATATCCCCTGACAATTTTTGCATTTTGTTAGCTCTCTGGTCTTAGGATAGCCACCTATATTTAGGAGTCCCAACTCAATATTTTTTATAATCTCAAACGTAGTAATCTTTAGCATCTCCTTGATGGCTACTAAGAAGTTTTTTACTTCATCAAATAATAGAAAAACATTTCGTCATAAAGGCTGGAAAAGATTAATGAGCAAGCATGCCAATCTATCGGGTATCTGCGATAAAAAAGTGCTTTTTTTCTTTTTTTGAGTATAAAGTAACGGGCAGACTGGGGAAACATGGTGAGTAACTTTATGAGTGTGTGTGCTGTGTAAATCCATACTCAATTTATTTATTTTTATAACTGTGATGGTCGGGCAAGCTAGTCTGATGCTTATAACAATTTGGACAAACAAACTCCAATTCAAAGAAATGTGAAATGAGAAGGAAAAATAAAAAGATGAAGGAAATAAAATCACTCCTCATCATGAAAATTCATGCAGAAGATAAGTGATATAAACCTAGAATGGCTGATATACTTTATCCTTGAACACACAGCATATACCACAACCTAGCAAGCAACTGAATAACTTTGAAACGCAAATTTGATTTCGAAGGCATAGAACTGACCTTCTTGTAAAAGAATGTGTTAAAGAAATGACATTTCAAGAACTTTTTGGGCTCCCTTCTTTCTCTCTCTTTTAGTAACTCAAGATACACATTAATGACCTGCAAAAGAAGAAAACTTCCTCATTCCCTTACACCATTCCAGCATTTTCTATAACCACTACAAGCTCAGTAACTGACATAAAGTATTACCTCATCGTTCAACCATGCCCCAGGACTCAAACACTGCAATATCTCTCCAGTAATATCTATATTGGAGTTTTCATGTTTCGCCAAAACCTTCCTCCTGCGAAATAAGTCCGTTAAAAACATACAAAGAAAGTGCAAAATTGATAATTGGATAAGTCTGAAAACAAATGGAAGTTTAAATAAATTATACCTGCAAGAATTAGATAACGCACGAGAAACTTCAGCCTCTTCCTCCTCATCAAGGAGCACAAAGGGTTCTGTAATCACATCCTGCAAGTTAATAAACCACAAATAACACATAAGCTAATGATTTTATACCCGGCTTGATTTTTTTTTCATATAATTGCAAATTAAATGAGGCCTATAAATGCATGCAAAAGACATTATAATAAAGGCTCCAGCAATATTATTACCTCCTTAACATACTCTTCATTCTTCTGAGGCCTTAACAAATGTTGGGTCTCAAGAACCTTCTCAGTATACCCTATATCAAACTGCAGTCTCTTTAAATTACCGTTTCTTTTCTCAGCTAAACCCAGCAATTTCTTATATGGAGGAACTGAAGATGAAGAATAAGCAGAATCAAACTTGCTACTCAAAGATAATGTATCCAGTATCTTTTCTGCATTCTCCACCTTCAAATTCACACCATCCGACACTGTTACAACTGAAGGACTCAAAACCTGAAAGTTCCTATCCACATCCTTAACACCATCAGGATTATCCATGATTTCAACAACCCCATTACTCTCCTTCCATCTCTGACCCGACCCACTAGCAAGACCCGTTTTTGCATCAACCCCAGTTCCCAATTCCTTAACACTTGAATCCTCAGAGACACCCTCTTCACAAATTTCGTCATCATCAATGTTTATCACTTCTTTATCTTTTTTCACGTACCTCAGCGTTTCAAATGCACTTCTTTTAGCTCTATCATACTGTTGAGTTAGAAAATTCCCCATTTTGTTAGAATTTAAGTTGGACCCACTTCTTAATCGTCTACAAGGAGCATGAATTTCTCTTTTTATGGGAGTTATATTAGATGGGTATTTGAAAATTCTTGCAGCAATTGATTTTCTGGGAAAAGGGTGATCCTGGATTTGGTTCATAGATGGAGAAAGCCTAGGTTTTTTGGATATGTGGTCAACGTTAGAGGAAACTGAAAGTGGGGTTTTGTAATTCGAGGTGAAAAAATCATCACCACGTTTTCGGCTGCTACATGTTAAGGCCCCCATTGAAGAAGATATTTGCCGAGCTTTTCTGGAAATTGACAACCGCAGTGAATCATCTATGCATGCATAGATAGATGTCACATATTTGAATTGAAAAAGACAGAAAAAGGAAAACCGAGAGAAATTCCAAATTACAAACAATGAATTCAATAAAAACAAGAAAAAATGGTTTTGAATTTGGGTTAAAGTTATGAATTCACCGAGGGGAAGGAAGAAAGAAGAACGTGAAGGGGCAAGGGGAGTTGCAGGAGATCGCAGAGAATTGTTTGCAAGGGGAAAGGGTTTCAGAGGCTTTCCCGGCTGCGTGGGGAATTGGAGTTAACTATTTCGCTGTTTTTGTCCTAAAATCAAACTATTTAAGAAGTCTCAATATTACAATATGAGTGCAATAGAAATAGAGAGAGACAACTTTTTGAGAATTTTCTCATTCTTTCAACTATGTTCAAATGTATATAATATAATTTCAAGACTTATCTATAACGTTATATATATATATATATATAAATGTGTATAAAAGATAATCATAAATATGATATTAATTCTTGAGAATATGGCGAAGTTCTTCTTTCTTTCCTCACAAGCAGGAAGCACACTAGCAGCGTGTCTTGCGTGATTCTATTGTGTTTTTTGTACTTGATTGGGTGGACAGTTGACCGAAAAATAACTTCAATTCGCCCGATCAACAGGTGGGCGGCGTGCTTATAGGAACGTTTCACATTAATTGAGAAGTCGGAATAGAAAGTTTAGATAGAAATTGCCCTGGAGGAGTCCACTTGTTTAATCAGCTTGTTCACTATGAAGACCCCTTCTAGTTTCAACTCATCCATGGCAATCCAAAGTTTTCCCATGTCTATGGTGTCCTTATGCATGTGAAGAATCTTATCTACAGTTTCTTATAGCACATTCATTTCATTTTCCGCAGCAAGCAATCAGACCTTGATGTCTTTTGTGTCCTTGAGTAACTGAGCAGCTGAGTGAGTAGAAATCTAGGTCACCTTGACGGATTTGACCTTTGCTATCACTCAGGCCTTCTTGTGCTATTTTTTTACCGACTAAGACATATTTTTAAAATGTGAATATCATACATTGCAGAGACTTCAACAGGTTTGAACTAGAAATATTGACCAATGAGTTCACTAGAATCTAAAAAATGAAGAGATCATAGGGCAATGATATAGACACATTCAAATCCTCGATACTTTTCGTCATATATTCCTTAAATCAGATAGTTCAAGTTATCTTATACTTCTTAAAAAGGCAGTAGATAATAAATATATTTCGAATCAAAATGTTGCTTAGAGAACCCTTTCAGGAAACCAAAGTGGTGGCAATAATGTGAGCCGAAATACGATTCTCAAAGGAAAAAATAAAGGGCCAAAATCTAGAGATCGAATCTTGATTTTGCAACAGTTGTTTTGATGACTTCTAGGAATACTTAAAAATCCTCATGCTAGATACCATTCATATAAGAGACAACATCAGAATTTTTAATATCAAACTCATCCTCAAATAGACATTCATTCGCAATAATACAACTTTCATATTCAAAATTTTCATCTCATGATTATGTTTAGAGATACAGAGATTAACATAAAACAAACAAACAGGTTTCTCATAAAATTTAAATCCACAGAGGCTAAAGAATAGAAACAACTTTTGAGTCTTGAGAAAATTACTTACAGAAAAGTGAGAGTCTTTCAGCTGACCTAGATTGGTAACTCGACCAGGAACAACAGACCGATTTTTATAGGTTCCATACCTCTTCTTTTGCTCGACACTCCAGAACCTCTGCATGTCTTTTGGAGAGAGAGATTTGGATACATCAGAGCGCAACTTCTTCATAGAGAGGGGTTTCTTTCTTAAGGAAGATGAGGCAATGTCGGATATGTCCTTTAAAGAATCAAAGGAGAGAGAAAGAATGTTTCGATCGATAATTTCGGAGGAACAATCACCAACATTTTCTAGAGACCCCATAAAGTTTTTTCTAGTCATGACGAAAGATGGAAGAATAAGGAGAAAGAGAAGAGGAAATAAATAAGAATAAGGATGAAGGATTTATGAAAGAGTTTTATGAACAAAAAAGGAGAAAAGGTTTTGAATGATTGAAAAAATAGGAGATGAAAAGTCATGCAAAAAAGTAAACGATAGAATAGAGTCTTAATTAAAGGGTCAAATACAAGTATTACAAGAATTTAAAGAAAAAAGACAATATAATTAAAAGGAAAAAGAATAAATACGCAAAATCAATTTGATTTAAATGTGATAAGATTAAGACTGTTTCTAAGGAAACAAAATCTTTCTTCTAATAAAAACTTAGTAAAAATATCAACTAATTAATTTTTAGAATCTACGAATTCAAGTACAAAATATTCATTTTGTCACTCTCTGAGCCTACACCCTGGACGTGGCCAACACTCGAGAATCATTGTTGGCCCCAAGCAAACCCTTGGCCTGGCTTACTTACTCAGTGAAAGACTTTACTCAAGATAAATACTTTTAAAACAAGTAAACTGAACTGCTCAAAATATAACCTAGAATGTATTATAATAACATTCACTGCCAAAGTGGCAACTCAAGTCTCAACTTAACTGAAAAGGAAAAGTAAAGACTCATGAACTAACATCACTAAATCTGTCTATAAAGCCTCTAAACAACTAAGATGGACGTTGGGACAAGACCCACGACATCTTAATGAACTAAAATACTGAAAGCAATAAAAGGGATCCTCCGGAAAGCTAGGAGGCTCACCAACTGACTCTGAGTGCTCAACTGGATCAACGAGGCCCTGGATGCTGATCCTTCTTACCTGCGTCTGCATCATAATAAGATGCAGGCCAACTGGCATCAATACATTGAATGTACAAGTATGCGAGTTGGAATGCTAAACATAACTTAAGCTTGAAAAGAATCTGAAAGAAACTCTTACCTTGGCTTTACTCAACTCCTAAATAACTTAACTCAATATAAAGTAATAAAAGACATGTAATATATAGAAAGCCTTTAAAACAGTAGAAAACAATTTAGTTCGTTAAAGAAAATGCAATAACAAACTCAACTTTACTCATACAATAAAGTAATATAGTTTCTGTGGGAGTTTCTCTAACCGACAACCACCACTATGAGCCTAAGTGGTGATACAACGTCTTACCCACGCTGCCAGAACTGTCCTATACTTTTCCTTTATATAGAATGCTTAACTAAGTGGATCCACTAGTCTATGTTAAAAGCATCTTAAGGAGTCATCTAAAAAGTATGATCCTTTACTACCCATGATGGCTACATGGTTTATGGAGACGTGAGTTATCTGAACTCGAACTCGTCCCTATATCGATGCTCAATACTACTCCCAAAATATACTTAGCTCATATGTTTGTAAAAATTAAACTCTTTCTTTGGTTTGAGATAATTACTCAAAAACTTAGCTTAAAAGCTCTCTTGGAAATCTCAGTTTCCTTTCTTGCTTAAATGTGAATACATTTTAACTCTTGGGAATACTTAGTTCCCGTGTAATCTTTGAAGAATGAACTTTACTCTTACTCTTTACTGAAAACTAGCTCAAAGGCTCTTTTGGAAACCTCAGTTTCCTTTCTTGTTTAAATGTGAAAACATTTACTCTTTGGGAATACATAGTCCCGATATACTCTTTTGAAGAAATGAACTTCAAACTTTACTCTTTACTTAACTCAAAACTCAAGTCTTAAAACAAAGTTAAAACATTTGTAAAAGACTTTTGGAAAACTTTATGAACTTCTCTTGACTTGACTCTTAACTTCTCTTGACTTGACTCTTAACTTTTCTTGAATTGAATCTTAACTTTCCTTGAATTGAATTATGGATTCAAGGATTGTGATTTGTGATAGGAAATATCTCATGATGTTTAGGAATGATTTTAGATAGCTAAACATGAGAAATGATCAAGAAATCACTGTCTGAAAGCAGGTCCGCGACGTGGAGACGCATTTAAATATTTGGTCGCGAAATAACTTTTGAGGCAGAGAGGTACGTGACCTCGCCGCGATGCGAAAGGAAAGTTACACTTTTGAGGAACAGATCCGCGACGTGGACCTGGTACCCAGTTTCTGCCCGACTTTTTCCTTCTTTCGTTTTTAGTCCCAATTTACCTAAACTCGGTTCTTTTTCTCAAATTCCCTTTAGATTCAGATACCCAGTATGTATACACAAGAATCTAACTCAAACAACTCAAGGAAACAACATTTTAACCTCAAGGAACTCCTCAATCTCAAACTAACTCAAGAACGAAGGCCAATTTCAAGAACACCATTTAAGATTCATCAACTTTCAACTTTCTAGAACAAACTTTGCTGAAATAACATGATTGGCGCATGGGTTAACGAACGCAACGCTATGAAATACTCACATGCCTCATAGGGATCACCCATAAATCCATAAGCTAAACCTTCAAGAACGACGAACTTTGTTATTTCTCCTCTTTTCTCCTCTAGCGTTCTTTTTCCAAAAACCCTAGCGTAAATTTCCAATTGTCTAAACTGAATTGGTTCAGTTTAGAACCCAATTTAATTGCTAAAAATGAATTAACTTAATTGGGTGGTGAAAAGACCATAATGCCCTTCTAAAATCCGTATTGGACTTCCCATATTTGAACAGCTCAACTTCCAATGGGGATAACTCACTCATACGAACTTGAAATCGTGCAAACTCGGCGGCGTTGGAAAGATTATTCCAAGATATTTCCTACGATATCTGGAAACACACCTAACTCATCCTGACCTAGGAGTTATGGTCGTTTGAAGCTGACCAAAAACTCAAACTTAACTTAACCAATTTTCCAGATTTTTATTATTTCCAAAAATCACTCTTTCTAATACTAGCTCTTTCTAGTTCTTTCAATTTGCGAGATGTTACACATTTTTAACTTGATCTCTAATAAAATGATGCTTGATATCTATATGTTTTGCTCTAGAATGATGTATAATATATTTAGATAAACTAATGGCACTAGTATTATCACAAAAAATAGAAACAACTCCATAAGATAAATCGTAGTTTGCATCATCTATAACAGTTGAATACCATAACTTACAATTGTTAGATATTCAAATTTTGTAGTAGATAAAGCTACAAAAGTTTTCTTTTTTTGTGCTAGAAAATCAATAATTGTCCTAGAATTTGATCATTTTTGTCACCTACAATATCAGCATATGAGTAATTAATTAAATCAAAATTTGATGAGTGAGGGTGCTAAAGTATCAATTCAAATGAGTTAATGAGATAACAAATGATTCTTTTGACTGCAGTGAGATGAGATTTTTTTGGTGTGGATTGGATCTTGCACATTTGTATATGTTGTACGTAATGTCTGGTCAACTTGCAGTCAAATAAAGTAAAAGTCACGACCCAAGCTACTTCTAGACGTGACATGGCGAATAGAGTCCCAAGAAATCCTAAACAAGCCACTTGACATAAACATATACTAAGAATAAAGTAAAACAAGAATATAAGTCTCACATCAACACTTTAATACCAGCAGAGTACAACTCATAACCGAAAAATATACTATGTCTGACAATAAGCCTTTAATATCATCGTACGTGACTAGGACAAAACCTTAGCTCACGAAGTACGTTTGAAACTGAAAAGACTGATATAAAAGATATCATATGTGGTATTGCCCTCGAATCATGAGGACGCACCAAAGCAACTCAGGTGAATCAATCCACTAGCCTCGAGTGTGTAGAAGAGCATATGATCATATATTATAATATAATATAAACACAAGAGATGATATACGTCAATACATGAAATGTATCGAGTATGAGAAAAATGCATAAAGACAGACACAAACATGATAAATATGGAAAACGTGTAAATGCATGACCAAGTACAAGATATCAAACATGATAAGGTAAAATCATAAGTGATAAGACAAGGTCAATGCAAGTTTTTATAGAACCCTTTTCATAAGTTGAAACATAAACCTTTGAGAAAAAACATAATTGTTTGTAGGAGGTTTACCAATAATTGAAATAGACCATGTGAGCTATAATATGAAATTTGATGTCTTTTCTACACCGAAAAGAGATTGTCCTACTTGCCAAGATAAGGATCATATTCATGAGTTTAGATGGATCCACTAGCTAGAGTTAGTTAAGACTTAGTCTTACAAGGGCACGTAATTAAGGGATAAGAAGATTGCTACTAAAGACATGACCTCTACTAACAGATGAGCCTCTATCTCAAAGTCCTTTTGGTGTTAAGTAAACTCCCAATAGAATATTACCATAATCATATCATATCATAATACTTGAAAAAGGTAAGAATATAGTATACCAATCCAATCATAACTTTATAACATACAATAGCTACTTTCAAAATCATGATTTCATAACATATTCATAAGGATACTTATCTAAAACATTAAAATCATGATCATCTTTCATCTTGAAAATACTTCAATTTAGAAGCAATTTTTTCATAAAAACATATTGATACTTTATCTAAAGCATCATTAGATACTTCATCTAGAGCATCCTTACTTTATAAATTTCTCAATTTTATGATGCATGCATAATCTCCAAACATAATTTATAATCATAAAATAGGTTTAGGTCATGGGTTCATAGGCAATTCATTGAAGACATGAAAGTTAGATCAAATCATACTTAATAAGATCAAATAGGATGAAATTAATCATAAGCAATTGAATCTGTGAAGAAATGTGTAAAACCCTAGAAATTGGGGTTGGGATCATTGAGGAAAAATAGAGAAATCTTGGGACTCAATGGATGAAATAATCCATTGATGAAGTCCATCATACATTCGAAAAACTCTAACCTTTATCTTGAAAGTTTCATGAAACCTTAGAAATTTCTTAAGATCCTTGGGAGAGAATTTGGAGAAGATGAACTTGAGGGATTTTGGGGTTTTGAGTGAATGAGATGGAATGAGTAGATTTTGAAAGGTAAAATCAGTTATAGGAATTAGCTATAGGATCAAAATAACATAGTTTAAGGATTAAAAAGGGTAGAAAATGACCAAAACACCCTTAATTAAAAACTATAGGAAAGATTCTACGGACTAACCTACGGGTCCGTAAGAATTTTTATGGGTCGTACTGGTCATCTGTAGAACGAGATAGTAAAATCATCAACTTCCATGATTGCCTTTTTCGATCCGTACAACTTTCTACGGGCCGTAGGAATCCATTTTCCAAAATAATTCACCAAGTTTGGAGCCTCTTCTATGGACCACTTCATATGGGTCATATAACCTTCTATGGACCGTCATGTTAGTTCGTAGGAAAAGTTAAGAAACTCAAAATTTACCAACTTTTCGGACCATTTCTAAAATTATCTTCTACGGCCCATAGGACCTTGTACAACCTGTAGATAGGCTCATGGAATCTGCATTAGTAGCCAACATGCAACTTTTTATTTCCAATTAAACTTACCAATTTTTGAGGAGCTACAGTAAATATTCAATTATATCATGATAGTTTTTTTATCATCCACATCATTTCTTAGTGCATTAATTTCAAGACAAGTCGATAGACTCATAAGAGTTTCAAAGGCCTTATTTTTTATACCAAATTTATTTATAAGCTCCTTTATATATTTACTCTGATGGATGACGATATTGATGAGTCGGGGATTTCGACTCATTTAGGGCTTAAGATCTAGATCTTAGTGTCCTTAATGCTTATTTTATGCTCTAAACTGATGTTTTAAGGCTAAATTGCAGCAAGAAAGGAAAAAGAGCAAGGCAAGGACACTACCGGGCAAAAAGGAGCGAAAAGACTGAAAAAGCTGAAGAAAAGAAGGATTGATGATCGCCAAAGCCACTCGGCGACTCGCTGAGTGGCTCTTCAGCTGCTAAAAATCACAGCAGGCTAGCCCTTGGACAAATGCAACTCAGCGGTGAGATGTACAAGACAACGATGCGCCGATTGGATCGGTGAAGGAGATTCAACCCGCCTAAAGTTATAGGATGACTGGTGAAAATGCAAGCAAAAAGGGTGAGAAGAAAGGACACTTGGCGCATCGCCAATCAGGTCGAGGTAAAGGATCGAAAGGGGTGTGAGAACCAAGTGTCGGATCATTTGTCTCGGTTAGAAACCAACCTAGTTGATTCTAATAAGAGGGACATTGTGGATGAATTTCCTGATGTAACAGTGATGAAAGTAACCCAAGGCAACTCACCTTGGTATGCCGACTTCGCTAACTATGTAGTGTGTGTGATAATTCCCGAGGGCCTGAACTTCTACCAATAAAAGAGGTTCTTGTTTGATGTAAAAAGGTACTTCTGGGATGAACAATATCTATTTAGAGAATGCGCAGATCATATAATTCGAAGATGCGTAACGGAAGAGGAAGTCAATGTAATTCTCAATGCTTGCCATGCTTCGCATGTGGGTGGTTATCATAGCGGGGTGCGAACAGCCGCCAAAGTGCTTCAAAGTGGCTACTATTGGCCATCACTATACCAAGATACTCAGGGTTTCATTAAACAATGCATACAATGCCAAAAGCAAGGAGGAGTATCAAGAAGGCATGAGTTGCCTCTTAACCCCATCCTTGAGGTCGAACTGTTTGATGTGTGGGGAATCAACTTTATGGGACCGTTTGTGAGCTCCTTTGGAAACAAGTATATATTGGTAGCAGTTGATTACGTCTCAAAGTGGGTGGATGTTGTAGCTTTGCCCAATAATGAAGGAAAGAGTGTGATGCAGTTCTTGAAGCGATACATTTTCACAAGGTTTGGGACTCCACGTGCTATTATCAGTGATGGAGGGTCTCGTTTTTGCAACAGATTTTTTACCGCACTATTGGGAAAATACGGAGTCAAGCATAAAGTTGAAATGCCCTACCATCCGCAGATAAGTGGCCAAGTTAAAGTGTCAAATTGAGAAAGCAAGGGTATTCTGTCAAAAACAGTTAATGCAAATCGGACCGACTAGTCTCAAAAGTTGGATAATGCCCTTTGGACATACCTCACAGCTTTTAAGACGCCAATCGGCATGTCTCCATACCAACTGGTATTTGGAAAGTCATGTCACCTACCAATCGAGCTTGAACACAAAGCACTATAGGCTTTGAAGGCATTAAATTTGAATTGGGGGAATGCTTCGAAAGGGAGAGTCAATCAACTCCATGAATTGGAGGAGTTCCGATTGAAGGCGTATGAAAGTTCAGCCCTTTATTAGGAGAAAATGAAGAAGTGGCATGATGCTAAAATTCTTCAATGAGAGTTCTGAATGGGTGATTTTGTTTTGCTCTATAATTCTCGTTTGAGACTTTTCCCGGGTAAACTCAAATCGAAGTGGTCTGGCTCATTCAAAGTAACTCGAGTGTTCACAAATGGGGAAATTGAAGTTGAAGGTAAAAAGGGACCAGCATTCAAAGTAAATGAGCAGCATATGAAGCTCTACTTTGGAGAATGTTAGGAAATATCGATAATTGAAGTGGTGTATTTGGAAAATGCATCAAAACATTTCCACGTCGTGCCACCACGTTAAATAAGGTGCTTCTTGGAAGGCAACCCAAGTTTTAGTTATTTTTTAATAACGTTTGCTGAATGTGCAGGGACTGGCGATTGAGCGATGATAGGACCTTTCGGCGGTTCGGCGAGCTCGATTTAGACCCGCCGTTTGGTCCCAACTAGAGGGTCAACTTTCTGGAAATTTTGGCGAGCTAGCTTCAGTTCGGTGGTTCGCCGAATGATTAAGTAGTCTCAAGCAGCTATCGGCGATTGGGCATGAAGTGAAGAGTTCTTCTTACCCTACTCTTTTCATTCAGTGATCATTCATTTTTAGTTATGTCTTTACTTTTATATTTGCGTTGAGGAAAATGTTATGTTTGTTTGGTGGGGTGAGTTATATTCATACCTACCTCTTTTGGGCAGTTTTATGGATATTGTTGCTTGTTATGAATGCTTGTCTTTATTTGTAATTATTGGTTTTAATGTTAATGTGTTGGTAATGTTTGTGAATGTGGTTGTTCTCTCGCAAATTTGAGGTCGATTGTGATCAATACCGATGACTTGAATAGTGCTCTTGATTGAACGATATGTATGTACAATTTGAATGAGGCAAATTTGAGTTGCATAAGTCATATGTTTACTCTTAGCATCTCATTGTGACTGGCCAGTTGTTGAAATGAATCTTGTAATGATCATTGCACGCTAGCTAAAATTGTAGAGTCTTATTTGATAAGTGTGTTAAATGCCATGTGTGGTGAGGTTATCTTAAGATGTGTGTGTGATAACACCTAGAACTTGCCTCGTTGTCCAATTGATTAATGTAGGCGAATGATAGAGATAATCTTAGGCACAAGTTGTAGAGAGTGAACCAAAATTGCTATTATACCTCTTTGTGAGAGTGTGAACCTTGCTTGGCACTGTTTGAGCCTATCCTTTTATTTGGATGAAACTTAAGCACATTTGACCTTTTCCATTCCCACCTAAAATCTTCATAAAGCATTGGTCCTTTTGAATAGCCAACTTAGGCCAAAAGCCTAAGTTGGGGGTGTGGTAAAAAAGGGAGGAAAGTCAAGAAGTTTGTAAAAATTTGCCCTTGATAGATTGTGTTTAAAAAGATGAAACCCCTCCATGTGAAAAGAGAGAGAGAGAAAAGCAAAAAAAGAAAAAGATTGAAAAAGAAAGAGAATGTTGAAATAAAATTTGTGCAATGGATAAACGAAATGGGGTGTCCAATGAATCATGCTTAAAAGAGCATAGGGTGATTGTGAAAATCAAAAAGAGTGAAAGAAAAGGAGGAAAAGTGAAATGCAGGCCATGCTTCATGAAGGTAGAAGTCACTAAGCCAAAATGATCATACTATTACCCTCAACCCCGTTATATGCCTTGAAAGACCTTTGTGAACTTGATTGAGCTTAATATCATGTTGATTGGAAAATACGGGCAAGCCTATGGGTAGAATCATGTATGTGTTTATCTTTAAGAGTGTGAGAGTTGTCTTTCATTCCTAAATTCTGAAATTTTGATGAGCTGTGTGTGAGCATGGAATCATTATTGATGTGAGGGCATTCGAATACTTTTGTTGAGTTTGAATTCGAATTTGAAGCAAGCATTGTGAGCTTGAAGTTTATTTGATGATGGCTAGTCACAGTTTGAAACTTATAGTGCACAATTGAACATTGTGTGGACAGATTGAACCTCATGTGCATTCATATTGAGTCTCGAGTAGCACTATTTGTAGCCAGCCCTGTTGAACTGATTGATCTTGTGTTTTACTTGAGGACAAGCAAAAGTTTAAGTTGGGGTTTTGATGAGTCGGGGATTTCGACTCATTTAAGACTTAAGATCTAGAGTCTTAGTGTCCTCAATTCCTATTCTATGCTCTAAACTGATGTTTTAAGGCTAAATTGCAGCAAGAAAGGAAAAAGAGCAAGGCAAGGACACTACCGGGCAAAAAGGAGTGAAAAAAATGAAGAAAAGAAGGACTAATGATCGCCAAAGTCACTTGGCGACTCGCTGAGTGGCTCTTCAGCTCGCTAATAATCACAGCAGGCTAGCCCTTAGACAAAGCCAATTCGGCGGTGAGATGTACATGTCGGAAACGCACCGATTGAATCGGCGAAGGAGATTCAGCCCGCCTAAAGTTACAGGATGACTGGTGGAAATAGGCCAAAAAGGCGAGAAAAATGGACACTTGGCGCATCGCCAACCAGGTCGACGAGCCCAACTTCGAACGCCTAAAGTTACAACACAGAAAGGGTGCAGACTCAAGCCAAAAAGGTGAGGGACAAGCATTTGGCGAGTCACGCTCGGCTTATTCCGCCAAATGGCCCCGAAGCCAAAAATCTGGGAACGTATAAATTGAATTTTGAAAAAAGAAAAAAGGAGTTTCCACACATTCTAACTCTGGGTTTTTTTTTTTATCTAAAGCACTCTGAACATTGTTTTTAGTAAAAAAAATTAGTAGAATTTTAAGTTGAGTTTTGATTTCAAGAATTGTGAAGACTTGCAATTTGTTACCCAGCTGATGCAGAACATAGTTGGTAACATTTTATTACTTTTCATAATGTGTGGCTAAAACCTCAATTCTTTGGGGGTGTGATTATGTGATTAAATGTTGTAATTAGTTTATGGGTGTTACTATTTACTGATTAAATTGTTGATTTGAAGTGGGTTTGATCGATAGTTGAGTTTTAATTCATGGATTGTAGCTGCAAATACAATTCTAGTTTAATATTCTAGGCTTGCTTGAGAAAGAGGTTTTAGAATTAAAACTATCAATTGATGATTGTAGTGATTGGGTTAATCCTACCAATCTAGCTCGAGAGAGAGTAGATTAATTGAGGTTTTGGGATGTTCTTAATTATTATGCTTGTCGAGGTTCGAAAGAACTCGCTTGAATCATGATAGTTGATCGAGAGATGGCTATTACATCTAAAGTCTAGCCTACCCACTAAGATTCAACGTCTTTTAGTAAATGATAATAACCCATATAGCGAAATTGACATTTAATTGATCACATCCCAATGATCCCTCTCTACTTGATTACTCCCCTGTTTTCGTAGTTGTTAATTGCTCAATCTAATTCCCCCCATTTGACACTAGATGGCAACCCCTGTAATTTACTTTAATTTTTTCGATAATGTCTACTTCTACAACTTATTAGAATACTTCCTTTACTTCGTAATTGAATTCTCTACCGCATCACTCCATGTGGGATCGACCCCAACTCTTCGTTGGATTTATACTAGATTACGATCGCCTACACTTAGAGTTGGATGAAGTGTAGTTGAGCGTTATCAGATACCACTAGTCGACTACTTGATTTGTTGTTTAAAGAAAAAAAGTGAGTTCTCCCATGAGATTGATCTCAAATTATTCTAATATTTACAAAATTTTCACACAAAGAAGAGTTAGAACTACCAAACATAAAGTCACTACAAGAAAAGTTATCTTAAAATGAGAGAATATCCAGTCGTTGAAAGTCTATAACGACTGATTTTTTTTAATTGTCATCGATTGCTAAAAGTCTTGTCCTTAAAAATTTGACGACCGAATTAATTCGGTCATTAAGATTCTTCCGTGATGACAAAAAAATTTATTGTTAAATTTCCTTTTAGCGACGGATTTTCCTTCGCTACTTGTCAATTTCTCTTTGATAATTTCTATTTAGTTATTTGTTAATCCCATCATTGAAGGATTCGATCATCAGAAATAAGAACCGAATACCAACACTTTATTCAAAATGCATTCAACCATTCGCATAAAATATATCTTAAAAAAATCAAAATAATCAATTTGTATATAAATTTGATAGTTAATTACAAAAGAAATAAAGTATCTCAATTTTTCTGTTCGTAAGTTTATTACAACTTGTACAAATATAAACTTCAAACATTTCCTTAACAAGATCAAACATAATGGACATGAACTTTCCATTAGGTTCCCACCAACTTTAATTTTCTCCATCTTAGAGCATGTGACAAACAAGCTACACTCAGTCATTGCATCTTCCATACTTTTTCCTTCTGTGGAAACAATAAATATTATCAACAATGTGAGTAAATGAAAGTGAAAATGTAGCACTAAGCGATGATCAAAGAACTTATAGCTAATTCTTGCACACACAAAAATTGATAAATGTAACTGAATTTCAAATATGCGCACATTTACACAAAGTTGAAATATGTAATAACTTGCAAATGAAAATCCACAACTAAAATTAATCAATATATACTATACCATTAATCATGTCATGACTCTGATCCACTATGATCGGCACCCACACTAACCTTCTGATGGGAGAACCAACTACCAATCCAAACTTAATCCATCAAATCATTTAAGAAGCAAAGTCCTGATATGAAACATTAAGAAAATAATTAAAAGATCGAGTTTTCATAAATTCAATCATTCAATAAAATTATTGCGGAATGAACCCTCTAAAATCTGAAAGTCATAGTATCAAAATATCTAACAAGTCTAGGATGGGTGAGTTTGAACAATAGACTAATAAAGTAATGAGGAATCCATACTAACCCGAAGAAAGTGACTGATTCTTGGATTCAGATAACGGAGGTCTCGATGTTGTGGTCGCGAAACAGCCGTCTGAATATGTCATGTACTCAATAAAAAAGAGCAAGTGAAGTCTCAGTACACAACCACAGTGTACTAGTAGGATCATCGACTAGTTTCAATGTATAAAATATGAACAGGCAACCACAACTCAGTAAGCAAATAATACACAATTACAATTATAAGGACAACATAGCATGGATTCCCAATCCTTACCCCGAGTTGATATGCATAGACAACATGAATCATAACAACATAACAAGTCATTCTAGTTCTCTCATAGAACTCACACATACAAACTGCTCATGAACAGATGTGGTACCCATTTCCAAAGTTAGTGTACCAATGTGGTGCCCATTTCTATTGTACCAATGTGGTACCCGTTTCTATTGTACCAATGTGGTACCCATTTCTATTGTACCAATGTGGTATCCATTCTAGATGTTAGTGTGTCAACGTGGTACCCATTTCAATAATAATATGTACCAATGTGGAATCTGATCTCAACCATGAACACACAACACAATCACAATCACAATATATCATAATTATACATGTACATTCACGTAACACATTCATTACATGTGATTGACAACATCTTTCATTTCACATCATGTCTTTCGAATTTCTCCAATCATATATCATACATGCATTACTAACGACATAGTTAACAAACATATATAACATAAATGAAAAACAACAATCATCACCTACCTAGAATCAAGTCTTGGAAGCTCTATTGAACCCAAGTCTTCCTTTTTTGTAATGTTGTACCTTGTTCTTGGTCTAAAACAAAAATAAAATATAACAAACAATGAATAATGACCCTACATATCCGAATTATACCCAAATCTAAAATTCTGGGTAATTCCATTGATCATCCTATCCAACAAGGATTTTTTCCACCATTAATTTAAGTTAAAATCCTTTTTCAAGAGTAACACCCTAGATTCTAAGGCTTAAGAATCAAAATACAAGTTGAGAAAGTAATTAACTTACTTTTATCAAAGAGATTGGTGGAAAAACTAAAGAAAGTTGCCTTAAATGGCACTTCCTTTTTCCAAGAGCAAAATTGTAGAAAATAAAAGGTTTTAAGACTTTTCTGCATAAAAATCTGACTAACCGTGCTAGAGCGGCATCACCATAGAGGCTCATCCCATATAGCTGGAATTAATTCATCCTGCTATAGCGGTGTGACAATCGCTATAGCGGCTTGCACATACACAAAGACGCATAAATCCTCTCTAAAGCCCCAATTTTGCAACACACCTTCAAACCTTGACGCTCTATACTAATTTTTTCACGCCAAATTCGATACCGGAGTTTTATTCACCCGAATTTAATTTTGGAAGGTCTTATGGAAATTGACAATAAGGGTACATACATACGTAAGGTATAACGAAAGGTATATGCATACTATTTATTATAGTTCAGATATATATTTGTCCTTTTTTAGAGTCTTTAAAGTCACCAGGCTTATTATCTGGATATTTCATTAAAAGTACCATTTTCAATCATTAACTCTTTTTTTGATACCAATCTTTTCATTTATGTACTCCTTCCATTACTGAACAACTAATTATAGAATATAAGATAATCATGAAGTTCTTCACGCTATTGTTCATATGTTATGAAGAATATTATCCAGCCAAAAGAATTCAAATCATAACTTTACCAGCATCTGTCATAAAAAAACTTATCCATTCCTCTCATAGAGTCCTACATCTACTTTTTCAATACAAAGTCTTGCTCCATACTGCGTGATGTTAGCCTCAACTATTGACGTGTAAATTGAGAATCGTCTCCTCACCATCAATGAGAGAATGGAACAAATATATTTTAAGAGTTTGGCCAGGCGAAGAATACATGATAAATAATTAAAGAATAGAATTTTCTAAGATTTCATATAGCCTTTTGAAGATAGACAGACGTTATCATACCGATTCGTGAACACGTGAGACTCTCTAGTAATTTTTGAAGTTGTGGCTAAGTGGTAGGAGTATTTCTGGCTTGTATCTAGAATTGAGATTTGAATCTATGGTGATGATTGGAGTACTCTCTGATACAAATGTAACTCATAAAATATAAGTGATATACTAATACACTGCTCAACAATAAAATGTCACTATATTTTCTTTCAAAAATCATTTTCTCAAATTAAACCCTTAAAAAATAAATGATACAAACTCGTAACAATTGATACATTAGATAATAACTGTAAGTGAAAAGAATGTATAAATACAAGTGATACACGCAGATAACAATTGATATAGAGGAACAAATGAATACAAGTGAAATTAAAGTGAATGAATACAAGTATGCACATGTGACTTAAGTTTTAATAGAAGAAATTTATTGTTGTTCTGGTGTCAAAACTTGAAGAATATTTTTGGACTTGCCTCAATTAATAAAGAAGCAATTAAGTTAATATTCTACTTAAAATGATCAATTGAGATTACCCCTATTTAATAAGTATGCTTGCCATAATATTTTTTGATAATCCATAAACTTGTTGGTATTCCTCGATATCTGAGCATTCATATTCAAATTTTCACTCCCTACATATAACACCTTAGAATTTGGTAAATTTGACTTGTAAAATTTAAGATGAATTTACGGACAGGTTCACAGACCATGAAGAGGTTCACGACTTGTTAGCCCAGTCGTGAACCAGACACTTCTAAGTCTCAGGAAAGCTTGACCCTTCATGGACGCCTGAACGGTCCGTGGAAGGTAGGGCCGTGGTGATCAATTACAAAAAATCCCAATTTCCCCCATGTTCATGATCATCCTCACGGATCGTGAAGGCCTCCGTGAAGGGGTCCATCAACTTTTAAGTCATAATTATTTTAGTCTTTTCTTATGTGCCTAAGCTATTGTCATTTTGACCCCTATTCTAAGTCCTATATAAGTACTTTAAGTCCTAAAACTATCCATTCTAAAATCATTCTCCTAAATCTCAAATTCCTTCCAAGTTCTTCCCCCAAATTTCTCTCTCAAGCAAAGGAAGAAAAAGCTAGGGTTTTACTTCAAGGTTTCCAATTTATCATAGCTTTTGGACCTTGATCACTAAGGTATGCTAGTATTCACCTATGAACCCCTTTTCTCCACTGGGTCCCCAAAGATTCCAATTCTACTAGTTCAATTCTCAATTCAAAGTTCAAGTTTTATTCAATTTTCATGGGTTCTTCTCAATTATGATTCAATTAGTTGTTTTCTATCTTCTAATGCATGAATTGAAGTATTTACATGATTTTGAGTTGAATTCATATGAACCATTTTGACTATGGACACAAGATGAAGCTTATGAACTATGATCTATGAATTTTTAAACATATGCCTGCTTTTATGTAATTGATGTAAATGACTCGAGGATGCTTTTAGATGAAAGTATAAATGAGATTGTGAAAGGTTTTCTCAGATTCAATATTTAAAGACTTATTTTAAATGACTTTAGCTTGGATTGGTAGTTTAATTGTGCCTTTTCATGGATGATGAAATAAATATGATTAATGACTATTCTGTGGGATTTTACTTAGCACCGAGTGGATATTGAGATGGAGACTCTCTCGTTAGTAGAGGTCGGGTCTCTAGTAGCAATCATGTTGTCCTTAACTACGTGCCCCCGTAGGATGTCTTCACTAGTGAATCCACATAAGCTAGAAGTTTATGGTCCTTACCTTGGCGAGTAGGATCTCTTTTTGGTGTGGGATAGATACCGAATTTCTTGTTTTAGCTCACATGATCTATGTCGGTTAATGTAAACATACCACAATAATGAACTAGGTTACTTTCAAAGTATCTCACGAAGTGTTTTAATATGATAAGTTTGCATTGACCATGATTATGACTTGTGTTTTCAAAACATCTTATCTTATGTTTTAGCTTGGTCATTGCATGCCATGATAAGTCCTTTTAGCATGATTTCATATCGTTTATGTAGTCATGTCATACTTAGTACATTTGATGTACTAATGCATACTTGTGCCTACATTGTTTCACTAATGTAGAGTTCGACGCTCCTACCTCACATACTTGTGGCTAGTTGATCTTCCTTGTTGATTTGAAGATTAGTGAGTCCTCATGTTCTGAGGATCAAGACACTTTATAACTTTCTTTTATTTCAGTTTTCAGACATTATACGTTGTACATGAGTTATGTCCCAACCACTTCTTCTGGTGAATTAGATGCTTGTTGGGACTATGTTAGACTTCCTCTTTGTCAAGCTTTTTTATTTGAGAATGCTTCTTTTGAAATCTTTGTTTCTATTATCTTGTATGATGTATGCTAAGTCGCTTTTGTAGAGCATTTCAGAATTCTATATGTCATGTTACACCTAGAGTATACTTTGGGTCGTGACACTACATTTAACAAGAAAATTGATAAGTGGGAGCAACTAATTAAAGATTGCATTCTCAAGAATGAAATTGATGAATTTTATTTTGGCAGAAATTGATACAAGGGTAATTTTCAAACACTAATCAATGTGAGGTTTATCCTTGTATGACAACCAACACTCTTGTTGACTTCAATTTTTCCAACAATGAGCCAATTTTAGGCAATTTGGCTTTAACTCAAATTTAGGTAGACATAATTGAGACTAAGGTATTAAGCATTCTTGGGCAACACAATATGAAAAATAACAATACAAAAATAAGAACAACACAAGGCTACATTTACTGGAAACTCAATTCCCAATTTGTATTAATTAAAGTGAATACAAGAACGCTCAGATTTGTACCACCCTTGGTACTAAGATTACCTAGACCTTACTTAGATTCTGCCATAAAAAATATTTCTTAATGATTTGCATAATGCATGAATAAAACACTTACTTTTTAGAAAAAAAGTTAGTTAACATACTATTAAGTGAGATGTTAATTTATTCTTACATAACATATACAAAGGACACGTTAAAGATAGAAAATTACACATTTTTTACACTTTTTAATTTGGTCCATTGATTGTTTTATTCAGAAAAGACTATCTAATTAGACATTCATCCATACTATATCTACTAATTCAACTCATACTTTTAAATTATTACCTATTATCTCATAATTTAATAATTCTGTACGAAATTTGGAGTGAGATACACCAGTTCTTAAAATTAGCCTAAAATAGACCCTTTATGTTGTTATATATCTAGCTACTTAATCACCCCCTAAATCGCAAAATCAAAAGAACTTTGAATTTTTTTATATTAGTGATACAACAGATCCTCTAAAGTCGTTATGTGCATGATTTACTCCTAAGTTACTATGTTCCAATTACATTTCTTAGTTAGACACACATAATTAGATGTATCTTCTTAGCATGTTGCGAGATACATATATTTGGACGGGTCAAATACATGTATCTAGGATAGTGTTTTTAAAAACGTTTTTAAGGCGAGTCGCGAGGAAGAGAGTATAGAAAAGGCTCCAAAGTGCAAATTGAAGGTGTAGAATCTATAGGGGGTAAGTCCTAGAATTTGGGATGTAAGACGTGAGCATAAAAATGTACGTCCCGAGCATTTTTTTGGTTTTAAAATCATTTTTATTTTAAATCATATTTATATTATTGGTGTAATGATATTTATATATTTGGCTATTATATTTTTTCACGTTGTAGTGATTTTTTCTAAAAATGATAAACAAACCCTGATAGAATATGCATTGCTATAAATAATTTTTTAGATAATTGTGTCTAAAATAGACAAGATAGAACTTTCATAGCACTATATTTCTTAGACAACTTTATTCATTTTTTGTCATTACTCTTACACTTTTTATCCTCATCCTTCTTCTTTAAAACATATAAACAATAATCAGTGCAAATATTACTTGAGGGTGGGAAGGACTAATAAATGTGAAGATTAATGATGATTTTATTTTGGCTATTGATGGGTAATTAAATGAGATGACTTTGGACAAGTTTTGAATATGAACTTTGCAATTAATTATCTGTGTTTCATATGTGTAGGTGTGCAAATTCAAGTGTTGGGCATGATTAGTGAGAAAGGCCAACAAGAATGCTAAAGAAAGAAAAAGAACAAAAATGTGCATCTGCTAAGCTATTGCCCACCTGCGCGGTGGTTGCGTGCTCAAGTGTCTAGTGGCGCATCCGCATGGAAACATTAAAGAAGTTGTTGCCTCTCCGCACGTCGATCGCGCTTGGGCTTTCGGTGGCACGCCTGCGCGGCGTAGAGGCATGAAATCATTAAAGGAAGAGTGTTTTTGGAATTTCGAAGGGAACACTATGCTATATGATGTTGGAGTTTACCCCATGGCAAAAGGATCGAGAAAAAAAAAACAAAAAAAAATGCTAGGTTACAAAGAAGTGGAGGTGGAACACGCGGTACACTACTCGAATCCAAAATGGAAGTTGGGATTCAAAGTTTGATTGCTATGTCTTTTTTTCCATCTTTGTTCTTAGTAAACTTATTCTACTCCATGGAGTAGATTCTTAGAGGGTATTTGACAAACATGTTGTATTGATGAATTTGTTGGGATTTTGATTTTTCATTCTTATGCTTGAACTTGTAATGGAAGTTTGAATTGAATTGCGACCTTATTCATTATTTAATTTAATTGAAAGAAGAATATCTTGGTGAATATTGTTGCATAGTTTTGTTTGATTGAATCAATATATTTTCTCTAAAGTAATCGAAGGATCTTGTTGATAATTATTGATTAAATCTCAAGGAAAAATAGTCGAAGGACGTTACTTCCTTAAGAACAATCATTAACATGTTTTTGCATATTAGAATCACTGAGGTATAATTGATTTATTCTTTAACTTGAGATTTACTCGGAAGAAAAATTCAAGGCTTAAGGATGCTCTAATAAGCTATCGAATTCGAGAGAATCGATAGAACTTTAGATGTGATAAATGAATGTGGTCAAATCCCAACTATCATTATGCACTGTTTCGTCTTGTACCCTATCTTTTATTATTGATATTAAACTTCATAGTTACAAATTATGTTTAATTATCATTTAGTCTATAAAAGTGGTTCATAACCACAACCAACTCCTTTCTTTTGATCACCTGAATAATAGTTAGCAAGATTTAATTGAATTATTATTTGTACCAATCCCTGTGGATACGATCTTTATACTATACTATTTTTGGCTAAGCGCTAAATTTATAGTGTGTTTGTGCTCGTCAAATTTTGGCGTCGTTGCCGGGAATTGGCAATAAGTAGTTTTCAATCGAGTTTTTATGTATTAATTCCGGTTTTGTTTTATTTTATTTTATTTTTTTAGTTAACACCTCAAGTTTCCAGTATTGCAGGCAACATGAATTAACCACATCTTTGATGTATTACACGATCTTCCTCAAAAAAAGTTATCAAATACAATCCAGAATTGGGACTAAATTTACACTTGCTTAAGAAGGAACTTGTCGAAAGGGTTTCAGGGCAATCTTAGATGCTTAATGCAATGGGTGATATAAATGTCGGTAACAGGGGTTTGAATGACCCACTCAATCTTGATAATCTAAATCACGCACCTGGATTGAAGATGATGTTAAACAATCTGGAGTTGTTAATCGAAGAATCCACTGCCTTCCTGCTGAAGTGAAAGACCAAATAGATCAAAATAATAGAAGGGTGGGGAAATTGCTTGGAGACTATGCTAAGCCAAATTACAATGGGATGCAGTCCAGTGTAAGATGTCCTCCTGTTGCAGCAAATAACTTTGAGATCAAGCACAGTGTTCTCCAAGCAATACAAAATAACTGTGTTTTTAGCGGAAGGCAGAATGAGGATCCAACCAGTCATCTGATGGATTTCGATGAAATCATGAACACTTTTCATTACAATGGAGCATCATAAGATGCTATATACTTAAGGGAATTTCCTTTCTCCTTGAAGGATGATGCTAAGATATGGGTACGAAGTTTACCTTCTGGATCAATCCGCACCTGGGATGAAATGACGACAAAGTTTCTTGATAAGTATTTCTCACAAGAAAAACAACTAAAATAGGGAAAGAGATCAACAATTTCACTCAACTAGAATCAGAAACAATGTTTGAAGAAAGAGAAAGATTCAAGGAATTATTGAGGAAGTGTCCACATAATGGAATAGAACCATGGTTGCAATTGACAAATTTCTAGGAGGGGTTATCACCTAAATCATGTAGAATATTAAATAATGTAGTGGGAAGGACCGATCATGAAAAAGACACATGAAGAAGCAATTGAAATCCTAAATGAACTTGCAGAGGATGCTAATCAGTGGGCTGTAGAGAATTCTGAAAGGAAGAAGACTGCAGGGTGCACCAAGTTGATACTTACAATACCTTGCAAGCGCAGATTGCAGTGATTTTAAAGGATGTGAAATAGTTGACTCTAGCCCAGGCTCAAATGACACGATCAATAATGTGTGATTTTTGTGCAAAGAGGCAACCTATTCATGAATGTCAACATAGGTCATTTACAGAAGAGGTAAATGTTGTTAGAAACTTTAACAAAGGGAACTATCAAGAAGAAAATAATTTTAATGCAATGGGGAAAAGGCATCCTGGATTCTCATGGAGCTCACCAAATGGTAGTTTGAATGTGTGGCAGCAGAATAATGTGAGAGGACAAGGACAAACACTCAGGGGTACCAGAACCACCAACGACAACAATATCAATCTCATCAGGGACAACAAGGGAACCAATCCATTTTGGAAGAGATGTTTAAAAGTTTCATCACTAAGGTTGATGAGTGGTTTGAAATTCAAGGTGCTTTTATTCGAAATTTAGAAAATCAAGTTGGACAAATTGCTAACCAGATATTTGAAAGAACTCCTGGAAATCTTCCCAAGTGACACAATAAGGAACCCTAAGGAGCTGAAAGCTATGACTTTGCGAAGTGGAAAAAAGTTAAACGATAATTGTAAAAGCAAAGCTTGTGAAGTAACAAAGAGCCAAGATGAGAAACAAAAAAAGTAAAAAAGTAGTAGGGAAGTCCAACGAAATTTAGAAAGGAAAGGAGAAGTTAGAACTAGAAATTGATTCTAAATACATGCTTCCATTGCCTTTTCCTCAAAAGATGAAACAAGAGAAGCTTGACAAGTATTTTGGTAAGTTCTTAGAGATGCTGAAGCAACTACATGTGAATATTCCTTTCACTGAGGTAATCACTCAGATGCCTGCATATGCTAAATTTTTGAAGGAAATTTATCCAGCAAGAGAAAAGTGGAGGAAACATCAGTAGTCAAGTTGAATTCTCATTGTAGTGCCATCCTTCAAAATAAACTACCTTAGAAATGTGGTAATCCTGATAGATTCACTATTCCATATGTGATAAGGACTGCTAGATTTGGGAAATCATTGTGTGACTCAGGAGCTTCTATAAACCTCTTGCCTTTGTCCATATTCAAATAGTTGGAAGGAGAGCTCGGAATCATGAAATCCATCCCAATGTCCTTATAGTTGGCAGACCAATCCACCATTATTCTTGAAAGGATAGTTGAAGATGTTCTAGTTAGGGTGGAGAAGTTTGTGTTTCCAGTATATTTTATCGTGGTGGACCTGGAAGAAAATAAAGAGGTTCCATTAATTCTTGGCCGACCATTCCTAGATACTGGTAGAGCAATACTCAATGTGTATGAAGGGAAACTTATGCTTAGAGTTGGAGAGGAAAAGGTAGTATTCATTATAATGAAGGTGGATGAGCTAATAGTTAAGACAACCATGCCGGATAGAAAGATCACGACATGGGTGCATGCGTTTGGCCAAGCCTGCACAATGGACCCATACACTATTTCTGACACCGACTAAAGAGAGTTAGGGAAGTTTCCTTTACTTTTGTAGTTTCTTTATGCCATGAGGACATGTCATAGCTTAAGTGTGGGGGCGAAAGAGTTGTAAATAACTAAAAAAAATCTTTCTAGGGTAACTTCTTTGTTGTACTTCTATAAGTTTCTTGTCTAATTCTTTTATCATAGTCGTATTTATTTTGAATCATATTTTTTTTAGGATAAGAGTCGTAGAATAATTATTGAACAAGTGCTAGAGATATAAATTGATTGATTCCTACCTAGAGGTTGTATTGATTGCTTAATTGAAATTTGCTTTTGTTGGCATGTGAAGTTAACGCATTATCAATCCTTGAATATTGTGTGGTGAGAAGATCTTGATATGTACTCATGTTTGAAAGAATCTAGAACTTGGCATGGTAGTTTTTTTAGGCAAAATTCTAAGACTTTTTAAGGAAGAATATGATTGTAGGCTTTCTTTGATTAACCCACTTCTAGCCTAAATTCACAGACCATTGATGATAAGTATCCCTAGTCAACCAATTTGAGCCTTATAATAATCCATTTTCTTTGATTAGCCGATACATCCCTTTAGTCTAATCCCCCTTTTTGTTACTCTCTTAATTGGAATTATAAGCGAAAGTGTAGAGAATTGAATTATGAAAATAAAAAAAAAAGTAATGGAACCTAGCCATGTGTGAAAAGTAATGAAAGTTGTTGAATGTGTTTTCAAAAGAAGATGAAAGGTGCCAAAAGAAAAAGAAAGAAAAGAAGAGTGAAAAAGAGAAGGGTTATATGATTTTTTAATTTCATATTCTACAAACACACTTATCACAAATTACACATGTGCAAGTCCTACATGATTTTAACTTGAGAAGGCCTACATTAGTGGAGAATTACTCAATTGCCAAACCTATGGTATTCTGGAAAAAAATGATGTATTTCTTTGTGAGAGTGAGTGAAATGAGAGATTGTGTCTGTCATTCATGAACAAAAATTTGTTAATGATAAAATCGCATCTTCTTTGTTGTGAAAAAATTCATGGATTGATTTTCGCTTAAATTTCATTGTCGATGAGTAGTCATTTAACGAAGAATGTTGCATGCACCTATAGGGATGATTGAAACCAATTACTTTTTCTAGTAACCTGAGTGTCAAAATCTAGAGGGGGTCAAGTTGTTCTAATTTGCTTGGGACGAGCAAAAGCTCAAGTGTGGGGGTATTTGATGGGTAATTAAATGAGATGACTTTAGACAAGTTTTAAATGTGAACTTTGCAATTAATTGTCTATGCTTCATATGTGTAGGTGTGCAAATTCAAGTATTGAACATGATTAGTGAGAAGGCCAACAAGAATGCTAAAGAAAGAAAACGAACAAAAATGTGCATCTGCTAAGTTATTGCCCGCCTGCTTGGTGGTCGCGCGCTCAAGTGTCCAGCGGCGCACCCACTCGGAAACATTACAGAAGTTGCTGCCTCTCCGCGCGCCGGTCGCGCGCTTGGACTTCCAGTGGCGCGCATGTGCAACATAGAGGCATAAAATCATTAAAGGAAGGGTGTTTTTGTAATTTCAAAGGAAACCTTATGCTATATGATGTTGGAGCTTGCCCTAGGGCAAAAGGATCGAGAAAAAAAGCAAAAAGAAACGCTAGGTTACAAAGAAGAGAAGGTGGAACACACGGTACACTACTCGAATCCAAAACGGAAGTTGGGATTCAAAATTTGATTGCTATGTCTTCTTTTTCATCTTTGTTCTTAGTATACTTATTCTCCTCCCTAAAGTAGATTCTTAGAGGGTATTTGACAAACATGTTGTATTGATGAATTTGTAAGGATTTTGATTTTTCATTCTTATGCTTGAACTTGTTATGGAAGTTTGAATTGAATTGCGACCTTATTCATTATTTAATTTAATTGAAAGAAGAATATCTTGGTGAATATTGTTGCATAGTTTTGTTTGATTGAATCAATATATTTTCTCTAAAGTAATCGAAAGATCTTGTTGATAATTATTGATTAAATCTCAAGGAAAAATAGTCGAAGGACGTTACTTCTTTAAGAACAATCATTAACATGTTTTGCATATTAGAATCACTGGGGTATAATTGGTTTATTCTTTAACTTGAGATTTACTCGGAAGAAAAATCCAAGGCTTAAGGATACTCTAACAAGCTATCGAATTCGAGAGAATCGATAGAACTTTAGATGTGATAAATGAATGTGGTCAAATTCCAACTATCATTATGCACTTGTTTCGTTTTATACCTTATCTTTTATTATTGATATTAAACTTCATAGTTACAAATTATTTTTAATTATCATTTAGTCTATAAAAGTGGTTCATAACCACAACCAACTCCTTTCTTTTGATCACCTGAATAATAGTTAGCAAGATTTGATTGAATTATTATTTGTACCAATTCCTGTGGAGACGATCTTTATACTATACTATTTTTGACAAGCGAAGTGCTAAACTGATAGTGTGTTTGTGCTCGTCAACTATTATTATGTTTTGTGTTGTTAGTTGTTACCTTTCTCAAATAGTAATTATAATATAATATTTTTCCTATAATATTGGTTATTAATATTTTTTTAAATAATAATTACAATATTTTTCTCTCTATTATTGGTTGTTCATTAAAATTTATTAGTAAAATCACTGAAAGTTTTACTTTTGCTTATTTTCTTCATAATAAAATTATAAAATTGAATATATGAGATGTACTCCTCGTAGATCCATGGAACTTACATGTCGCGTCTCGAGACTTACGCCTCATTAGAATTTCATACCAAATATGATTTCCTCTATACCAACAACACATTTCTTTCTGGGTTCATTATATCGATGAGTGTAATTAAAAAATCAATTGATTCTTTGTTCATTATACAAAAGGTATATGATACAATAAATTTTTGTCCGCTTTTTCCCCCCTGTTCTCAATCAATCAGATTGAATTACTTTTAGATGAGTTTTGTTTTCAATTGTATTTGAATTGAACGAGTGAAGAAGAAGAGATATCTATAACGTATAATTGGGCTATCTTCGTCCGTATTTGTATAAACTAATAAGTATCAATTTGATTTGTATTTTTTAATAATTATTATCGATTGATTATGAATACATTGATAATTGGAGGTTTGATCGAATTATTGTTTTCAATTGTATTTGAATTGAGCGAGTATTGAAGAAGTGATGTCAATAATTGTATAATAAGGCTTTTTCGTCTGTACTTACATAAACTGGTTAGTATCAGTGATTTGTATTTATTTTTTTATAAATTACTTTCAATTGATTATAAATCCATTGATAATTATATTTTTTTTGTCGAATAACTGTTTTCAATTATATTTGACTTGATCGAGTAATGAAGAAGTGATTTGTATGTTTGTATAACTGAGTTATCTCTGAATGTATAATTTTGTTGGTAAACTATTTTGTGTAAGTATAATTTTGTTGGTAGACAAGTCAAAAGATTATAAAATTTGTATACGTATTAAAATATACAAATAAGTATACAATTTGTTGAATTAAGTTGGATTTATTATGATATGCATGGAGAGAAATATACAATTAGAATAACTATATACAATTACGAATTTATACAAATATGAGTGCAACTCTAGATATAAAATTGAATTTATTTTTTGGAGTAATATGAATTCCGAAATTATACAAATATGATAAAACTCAAAAAATCGTTCAAATTTATACAAACACAAACATCTAAACTTTAAAAAGTTATACAAATTGTATCTAACGATAAGACTGAAAATCCACAAGAAATCACAATCATATACAAATACAAATCAAAAGAATAAGAATGAAACTGCCAAAAAAAAAAAGTAATTGAAACAACATAAGATTTTCCTTAAAAATCTGGAAGCAGGATTTGAGAGGGAAAAAAAGAAAGAAATTTTCTAATTTTGAAATCAATTTATGTTGAGTAATTTAAACAGAAAATATTGAAAAAGGATTATGGAGAGAAAGAGAAAGTAGTGTTTGTATATAGACTGCTTAATCGAAAACTACACGCTTAACAAACTAAAATGCGAGCCCCATATTATAGCTAAAGTAAGTCACTAATGATAATTAATGCAGACTATAGTTATGTTAGCTAAATTAATTAGTATATGTTTGTTTATCCGCATAATTTCCCCTTTTATTTTGAGCAACTTTCATATATAACAAACACAAAAATCATATTTGTATGTTATAGCTATAGTTTGCATAATTGCGCTCTATAACAAACATAAATATGTATATTTCGCTATACATATACAAAAGAAAGCAGTTGTATATAATTTGTTTCTGTTTCGGTATACATATACAAAAGATCAATTGTATAATTTGTGTTTGTATAAAGCGAGAAAGAGAGAAAGGCAAAAGAGAACTAGGCAAGAGAATATTTGTATTGTATAATTATAAGTGTATAGGACGAAGATATATGTTTTTGCATGTATATATACATTTTTCTCTCGTTTTATACAAACAGAAACGAAATTTATACATTTCTATTTGTATAAGTGGGAGAGGCGAGAGAGAGACTGGCGAGCGAGATATGAAAAATTGGCGAGCGAGATCTGGGAGAGGGGAACGAAAATATATGTATATATACAATTTTCTCTCGCTTTATACAAACACAAACACAAACACATTTTATACATTTGTGTTTGTATAAAAGCGAGAGAGGTGAGGGAGAGAACGAGAGTGACGAGCGAGATTCACTAGGAGAGAGGCGAAATAATAACAATTTGCTATGAGATACAATTAAATCAAACTATGCTTATAACATTTAATTTGAATTAATAATTTTCTATTATATACAATTTTCTCTTTAATTTTCCATCACTTAGGTTTTGGACCTAGTTTTTTCACCCTCAAAAATTGGCTGGACCACTTGAAAATGTTATTGGGCCTAGTAGACTAAATAAGCCCACAAGGTATACTCAGAGCAACTAGGGTTAGATAAAATTTCTCATCTGTTTAAATGGAGGCTTTGCGTCGCTTTATCACACTTTGCCTCCATTGAAGACTCTCCCTTCGACTCACTCAGGTACGCCACTTATCGGTTGTTTGCTTTCTGCTTTGTGTATGGAGAATTCTCTCACTTGTTGCTTCTTAGTCTAAATATGTGAGAGTTTGGCCATATTTTATTGTGAAATTTGAAAGAAATTGTTTTTGTTTTTAGGTGAATAATGATATTTGGATTTGCTTTTTGACTTTTATGAGTAATTTGGAGTGAAAAAAGTGAAACTTCCTGTTTGCTGTTTGAATTCCGTAAATTTTCATCGCCAAACTCGTTAATCTAAAATAGAAAAATGTTCTAGGGTTTTTTGTTAAACCCAACTCTCTTTGTTGGGAAAAGGGTTGTTCTTGGTGCTGGAGAGTGCTTTTACTTTTGATGAATGTGTTGAATCATGTAATGAAGAAGAATAGTAACTAATTTTTGGTTTCAAATATAGACAGATTCCAGTTTTCTTTCTTTCTTAATACTGATTTAGTTTTGTTGTGCAAAAAAAAAAGGTTATTAGAGCTTTATTTCGGTACTTAAGAACCACCAGCCAAGATGCAGAACGATGAAGGACAAAACATGGATCTTTACATCCCCAGGAAATGGTATGCCTGATTCTTGAGTTTTTTGGTGTCATGTTGATTTTACTTGGTGTTTGTATTACTGCATGTTGTGATTTAGCTAACATATGCCCACAATTGCAGTTCTGCTACAAATAGGCTGATCACTTCAAAGGACCATGCTTCTGTTCAACTTAATGTTGGTCATTTGGATGATAGGGGTGTCTACACCGGCAGTTTCACAACTTTTGCTCTCTGTGGTTTCATCCGTGCTCAGGTACTTTTTTCCTTCGATTATAATACTACCTGTTTAACTTTTGCCATTGATGTGGATAGTTCTTTCCCTGTTAATTTATGGTTGTTCTCTTTAGTATTGGTAATTCCTTTGGTAAACTTAATAGATAATGTATGCGGTAGCCTGTTTTTTTGAGATTTGATTTAAAAATGTATTGAGTTCCCCAAGAAAACAAGAGTAGTCTGTAATGTAGGTTTGTCCATCACTTATTTTTTTTTATAATCCAAGAAGTAGAGTGGGAGACCTACCAAAACTGAAATGATATCAAGGTACTGTTTAACACCAGCATCAAATTTGATAAACATGCTTAGAAGTTAATGTTTCCAAATTAAAGTCAAAAAGCCCAGGTCATAGTCTTCTCAAGTAAGAACCTCTACGGCTTGCATGTCATGAAAATAATGAAGAAGACATCTTACTGCTGTTTCCTCTATTTGATGGAAGTATCATTAGGTATCTGGGGAAGTTTAGGTTCTTTCTTTTCCGAGCAATCCAGATAGATTGGGATGTCTAATTTTAATCTGTCCTTTCTGCATTCAAGTTTGTTTTTAGTATTTCAACAGGCCATTTAACTAACATTTATGCATTTCCTTCAGCTGATGTTTAACAATAAGTTCAATCTTTTTGTTTCATCTTTGCAGGGTGATGCTGACAGCGCAATGGACCGTCTCTGGCAGAAGAAGAAAGTTGAAGCTAAACAAGAGTAGAAAAAATAGATTTGCATTTTGATATTACTTTATGATGAAGGATTCTGGATAACATTTAAATTTCATTTGAGTTAGACAATGTTCTCCTAGCTATATGTTGGATTCATCTTTGGATATTTGAGTTGCCCCTTTGCTCATGATTTTGATTTCATTTTCTGATCAGTTTTTGGACGACTCTGGTTAGATTCCTTTGCTCTTTTTCATAGTTTTATTTCCCAACAACCCCGAAGGGGGTTGATCCAAAATCTGATGTCAGATGTAAAAAATTTCATGAGATATGTGGAGAGTGTTGGATCAAAAGGCTTCTTGAGCTTCTTTACTCGTACTAATTGAAGCATGGAAGCGGATCTTCTATTACAGAGCCTTCTTGGATAGGGCTTGAGTACCTCATCTGTTTTTCTTATTGAAAATGATGTACAAGAGGATGAATCGACTTGTGTTGAGTATGTTTATCAATTTGAATTCGGCAGAGATGTGACTAGGGTAGTCAAGAAGAAACACTGAAATGCTGAGAAATTTGCCAAGGATTTTCCTGATCAATTTTTTTGAAATGGCATTTGATAATCCTTCCACAGTGCATATGCTGTCTAAAATATGACTGATGGGTAGCATTGGATCCATATGCTTCTGGCCATTGTTAAAGTTTCATTTGCCTTGAGCTTGCATGACTTTTGGTACACATGATATACTAAATGGAAATGTATCTAATAAAATGAAGAAAAAGAGATTACATTTTTATCGTTAAAATCCCACAAAAAAACACATTTTCTCCCTGTCATCTCCAACTTGAATGAGTATATGTAGTTAGTTGAAATACCAGGACTCGTTGAGCACTGCCTAACATAATCTTCCTTTCTGGGCAGTAATTGTGTTTGCTCGAGTTTTTTTTTTTTTTTGGATATTTCTGTAATTGCCTTTGTTTCAATGTTTTTGTCAAAACATGTTTTGGTCCAAGAAACAGGTAATATTTTTTCTTGATGATATGTACTGTCTCTTCTTTCTAGCACTTGTTTTTTTTTCTTTCTAAATGTTGTTGGAGTTTCAAGTTTTGTTAAGATATAACAAGTTTTTCTATTACGGGTTTCTCAAAGAGTGAAGATAATATAGCATGTTCTGCACAAAAACATTCCAGACGTCCTGTTGTAAATGGTTTAGTTAGCATGTAGATTACCTTTAGACAATATTGCTGCATTAACTTAGGTTTCTAGTCTAGTTCTGTTGGAAAATATCAGAAGGGTCAAATTACTCGAATCCAGACAAAAATAGAAAGGTAAGAACTGAATGATTAAATTTTTAAGCACTAAGAAGTATTGGGGTTCACTGTGGCATAGGTAGTAGCACTAGATAACAGTTTATTCTGTTCCACTGCTGGACACTTTGCTTATACTGTTGATTCAAATAAAGCCAAAAATGTTTTGTTGATATATCTTTTGACTTTTGGTGAATCTTGACGAGATCATATTCATGTAAACCCATTAATATGTTTCAACAAGAAGCAATCATAATGTACATTACCAGCAAACAGTGGGTGCAATAGTTGGAATTTCTCCGTTCTTAATTAGTAGTCTTTGGTTGGTTCGAGCATGGAAATGGAGTAGTTTTTGGTAGGAAGCCTTTGCTCCCCTTTGTGGGTTTACATAGAGTGAATCTGGATTAGTAGGCTGTTGGGCTACAAATACATGATAGTTGAAGGAAAAAATTATAACGAGTATCGCACAGAGATGCCACTGCCACTGTGGCATCTGATCCATTGCAGCTGCAATATTTTGGTGCTTGCTTTTAGGTAGGGAAAGTCTATCAACTTGTGCAAATAGTATATATCATATAGTTGGCTCACAGCTGTTATTTCTTCTCTTTTCACTGCTTGGCTGGTGTGTCTGATAGTGCTGAGACTTGTGGATATCTTGTGCAATAGTTATAATCATTTGCTTATATTGATTTTGATCAATTAACTTACTTATCTGGATGAATAAGTAGATGACTCGTCGGGCGATCAGAGCGGTACTTCTTTGGAACTTAAATACGTTTGTTTTTATGAAGGAATAGTCATTTCACAATTATGTGTGGATTATATATTGGCAGGAACATTTTAGTTTCTCCATAGACTCGATAATCTGATTTTCAATACTTACTCATTAAGACCTATATATTCTTAGAAGGTCCTTCTATATGTATGTAATGTTTGCAAAAAGAATGGACTTATGGTTTCTAATGAACAGAGTTAATACTCCATGACCGTAGGCATAAATTAAGGTTAGACTTAAGAGTAGCCATATGGCTCTTACCAAATTGATGGACCTAAAAAACAAGAATCTCTGTTATGATGATTCGCTTCGTGCTTACACAATAAGTTGCATGTTGCAGAAGAGTATTTGTGCGGATAGGAAAGAACCTGCCTCAAATAAGAGCAGCGATGAAATTTGATTTCTGTATAAAATGTTATGCTTACAATGTGGAATATGAGCATCCAGAAAATCTGATATCTGGGATATGGAACAAAAATGGAAATCGAGAATCTCATCACATTTAACATCAGTATGCCAATAGAGGCAATTAGCACTTAGCAGGGTTCTTTTTACTTGTTCCATGCCTCTTAATGCATGAACAGTTGTTTGGAAATAATTGTGTGGCTCACTGTTGCTAAAGGTGATGAAGGATTCCAGCTCAATACCTTAGATATGGAACAAAAGAATAAGGATTAAGATAACGGACAAGAAAGCATGTCTATTGTCCACCCCACCCCCACCCCTACTTTCCAGTGAAAAGATCAATGTGATGTTACTGGTTAAAAGCGGTGTGGTGTGACTTATAACCAATGTAGCTATTCTCCTCTGTTGGTGGCCCTCATATCTTGCAAACAAAGTGGGATATTTCTTTCTTTGACACTTTTAAACTGCACAAGAAAGTAGAGATTTGATCCACCCTTTTAGCTCTTTCATGTGGAAAAATCCTTGAAGCATTTTATATGGAATGCTTTCTTGGTCCACATGAATGGACCCTTATGAAGGTGAAAAGTTTAACATAGTTCCAGTCCTTTCGCATCATACACCCTGCTTTGTCACAAGGTGTATGCATAACACATGGAAATTATGCTGTGTAGTCCCACTCTCCTTGATCTTGATTTGCTTTCTAAAATAGTTTAAGCAACTCTGTAATAGGGTAACGCGAGTAATGCTCAAGTTAACTGATTTCTTAAACGATGTTGTTCACAGTATCCGAGCTTTAATTCAGCCAATTTCGAGTGAGTTTTGTGTGGTAAGGAAAATACTGGTCCCATCAGGTGTAGTATGCTCTCTAGCTAAAGAATTGTGAAATAGTGAACAGTTAAGGTGTTATTATATGAATATGATGAATTATTCTGTGACCCCTTTTTGTACTCTTAAGATGCTTGAATACAAGTTCTAAAATCATCATTAGATGCTTAGGCTACCAAGACATAAGAAATGCATTACATGTTATACTATGCTGCAAGAAAGGGAATCATTTCTATTCCACCCATAAGATGCTTGCTACACTATCTTCTATATATCAAAATGGAAATTTTGCCTTAGATTAGTGGGTTGACTCACATGTTAAATGCTCTTTACATAAATTAATTCATAGACAAATGAATCTGTTAATCTGGTTGGCTATGATGGAAAGTTATTAGTCAAAAGGAAGGAAATAGTGTTGTCTTTCAAACAAAGAAAAGGAAAATGATAGAGTATATGATGTTAAACTAAATGTCAACTTTTTGTGGTAGAATAAAAGCATTGATGTGATTGCAGGAATTAATCCCTCTGCCGTGTGCACTTTTTTACTCCACTAAAGTTCATGTGGAACGTTAAATGTCTTATCTCATCTTCATATTTAAAAGCACGGGACGATAACTCAATTAAGAGGCAGATTAGGAGAAGGAAGTTAAAAGTGTTGACAGAAAGGGAAATACTCAGATGAAGAGCTATGTGGAATGCTACCCTATTTTTATTATGTTGGCAATCGATTTTGCTTTTGCCATTAGTAACATACTTCTCAAGAAGATTATAATGGATGGGATGAACCATTTGGTCTTCATAACTTATCGGCAGGCCATTTCAACCATTTTTTTAGCCCCAGTTGCTTTCTTTCTGGAAAAGTATGAATATCGTCTCTTAAGAAACATTTACATATCTAATATATGGAAAACTTTTGCCTCCTCTAAACATGCAACTTATTGCTTCTTTCAGGAACACGAGACCAAAACTTACCCCTCAAATCTTGTGTAACCTTTTTTTGAGTGCCATTGTTGGGTAAGTCAGAATAATCTCTATGATATTCTAAGTTATTGGCTCTTTGCATGGCTATGTTTTCTTGTAAAAGATTTTTCACCATATGTTACATCATTTTTGTAGGGCATCTGTTACGCAATACTTATTCCTTCTTGGCATGGAATACACATCTGCAACTTTCTCATGTGCCTTTCTCAACATGGTTCCTGTGATCACATTCCTTATGGCATTACCTTTTGGGTACGAAAGCTATGGTTTTCTCATTCTACTTAACAAATAGCCTTAAACTGTTCTGTTTTCTTATTCTACAAATGATAATTTAGCTCCATTATGTATGAAAATGATGCAGATTGGAGACTATCAACATCAAACATGGAAGTGGAATAGCCAAAGCGCTTGGTACACTAGTATGCGTTGGAGGTGCCTTCCTACTGACTTTTTACAAAGGCATCCCTTTGATTCATTTTTCAGACCAACAATCTGTATCTTCATCTTCGGAAGGAGAAGACATTAGTTCCTCGAAAATAAAGGAAAGATGGATCCTGGGTTCTCTGGCCTTGCTTGCAGGGACACTTTTGTGGTCTTCGTGGTTCCTTCTCCAAACGTTTATTGGAAAGAAATATCCATGCAAGTACTCTAGCACTGTTATTATGACCTTCTTTAGCGCAATACAATCGGCTGTCTTGACTTTTTCCATGGACAGAAGACTATCCATTTGGGTTCCAAAGGAAAAGATAGATATGCTGAGTATCCTCTATGCTGTAAGTGCACTTAACACCAGTTCTTATCTTCCTAAGTAGCAGAAATAGACTATCCTCTCATTGTCTTTTTCTTTTTCTCTCTGTCTTTGCAGTTCAACCAATTTATTTGCAAAGCTATGATGCACCACAGATAGAGTTATTCATTACTGTATGTCCTTGAAAATTAAAAAAGTTTAAGAGAATTTTCACGGATTCGTAAGAAATTCTGAATGGCTTGTGAGTTGTGACAATCAACATCGAGTTAGAGTTCCTTGGACTTCAGATACTAGTATTTCTTTCATTGGTTCCTATGTGCAGATAAAAGAAAAGCCAAGTCTTTCTATGTCCTCTCCTTAGTTTGTTAAGGGAACGTACGAGACAAAAAGTAGAGAAGCCCCTTCTATGTTGTATACGAATGAAGATCGTCGTGGGATGACTTTTAAACACAAAATGGAGACTTAACTATCTCATTATTATCTTAGTTTAAAACTTTTTAAGTTTAAAAAAGAGTTTAGTTTACCACTGATTAATTTATCTTGTTTTGGTTTCTACTTGACAACAACGAATTTTCCCAAGCCAGGGATTAATAGGTTCAGGAATGTGCTTTGTGGGAATGTCATGGTGTGTCAAGAAGAGGGGTCCTGTCTTCACTGCAGCATTCAGTCCTCTTGTCCAAGTTATGGCAGCCATATTCGACGTTCCCATCCTCCACGAACAACTCCATCTTGGAAGGTGATTACAACAGTTTAAAGCTTTTCTATTCCCTATTTAACTTATTTCCAAATAATCACCAGCTTATCACTGACTAATTTCCTTGTAAACAAATCATGATCAGTGTAATAGGATCGGCTATCGTAATTGCTGGTTTATATTTTCTGCTCTGGGGCAAGAACAGAGAAATGCAAAAAGTTGTCCATGAAACTGAAGAGAAAAAAGAGAAGGAGCTACCCTTCAAAGATCTAGAAACCAATTCTGAACCCAGGATCCCTTGATGTCAACTGTATCTACAAGTATTTCAATATGTATTCCGAGTTTTCGTTGTGAACCTTAGATTTTGTAATAAAAAGATTGCACCTTTATCGTTCATTTTGTTCTTCAAGGAAAGAGCTTATCAAAACTGTCAATATTATGAATCAAATGCAACCAATAATAAGGGAAAACAGCAGAAGATGTTATGATTATTAAAGATAATACAAATGTAACATTTGCTTTTCTGATATATCATGACAAGCATCAATACTAGATCTCCAGTCGAATGGCCGTAATCGCCACTGTTCTTGTCAGGAATTCCATGCCAAGAGACAAAGAGACATTGAAAATAGAAGGAAACACACAGAACTCAACTAAGCTATGGTGTTTATTCATATAGAGAGTATTGGTTTGAAATTTTTTAGCAGCTTCTTGATTATGAATATAAGTCTATTCTGAATGTTCATAGTGATGGTCACTTTTCTTGCCTTTCTTGTTTTTATATCCTTGTGGTTTTGGGACTTGTTCATCCATATGATCAGTGATGTCCAAATGAACACCAGGGTCATTAGTACAATAGCTACCACCCATCATGATGGAATTGTTGATGGACTGGAAATTGCTGTTCACATATGTTTTTAAGGCCTCATTTTCCCCTGGTGAAACGCCTTCGATCCCAGCTTTCTCATCCATCTCACCGCGCATGCTGGCTCCCACATTGGTTCCAGCTAGAGTGATGATTCTGGTGCCATGATCATCTTCATCATCACCTTGAAGATTCTGGCCTGAGTCTCCTCTTGCCTTGTGCACGCGTTGGAGGCCGGCTAGACGTTTAGT